>JACCEG010000335.1:32665-45715 GCA_014065205.1 Tuber brumale | reverse complement strand
TAGGACACTGAATACCCAATCGCCGTCGCCGTTGGTGCCAATGAACTGACCTAAGTCAGTTCTTCGTCGTCTGCCAGTTCCCAGATTTTATTTACTGGGGCTGGGTGCTGAACAGTTGTGACGTTACGAGCTAATTTAGGCTTTACAATAGCCGATCTTGCTCACCTAATTCCCCTTTTTATCGGTCTTAAGCTGACCATTGCCGCCGATATATGGGCATCTCCCCAACACGTCTGATTGGTGTGGTTTTTCTTTCCACAACGTGTGCAATCTCCTTTTTTCCTCCGAGTGTCTATCACACTCTGTGGAATACCGGTATGTGCCTGGGCGAAGTTTGTGTGCGTGGTCTTTGTCGCACCTCCCAACCTTTTCCTTGGCTTCTCTGGTTCCTCATCCCGTTTCCGTTTACATGGTGGGGCTCCTCCTCCCTTGACATAAGGTTTAGTATCCCTTTGTCGTTTTGGTTTAGAGTCCCGTCGGTCTTCTCTTTCGACTTCGGGGACTAATTTGGGCTTCCACGGTTGGTCTCGCCCAATCCTTTTTCTGGCTAGCAGTGCTTCTTCAGACCGTCCGCATAGCCTTAGTGCCCCCTCCCATTCTTGATCTGTCGTATATTGCAGGGCCGATAACCTGCGGACAATCTGTTCCGGAAGTTTGTCTTCGACTTCCTCTCTCCAGGATTCCCCGGTCATATGTGCACGAATGTTATGGTTGTGCATGATCGTGAGATAGCGTTCAATACTGCCGTCATACGTGACTAGTTTCATTGCTCGAAGAGTTAGTCTTTCGGCTTCTACCCGGGCGAATCGCTTGATCATATCATGTTCAAAGTGAATCCATGCCGCCAGCTCAGGTTGCTGGGTTTCCCCGCGAAGTCCATCCCTGGCCTTTCGATACCATACTGTATAAGGAAGAACTATTTCTCCTCTCGTACGACTGAGCGCGTATATGATCCATTCTCTTGCATTGTCCCAGATCCGTGGGTTTCTCACGAAGTAATCGGTACATTGCAAAATCCATACATATATATCTTGTGCGGGCTTGTCTTCAAAGAATGGGGGTGGCTCTGATGGTCGCTTAATATTTAGCGCCATCGCTTTGGCGAGTGTTTCTGCCATACCAGACTGTTCTGGTGTCTGTCCTTGCCTGCCTCGGCTAGGACCTCCTTTCCGTCTTCCTCTCTCATTGTCATCATCGTCGTCGTCACTAGGATCCCCTGGGTTACCTCCATGGGCACCTGAGGGGGATGCGTCAGCGGCTTCTCTGCCTTTTCCCTTTTCCCGACGTGTACGTGGAGCATAATACTCCTCGTCGTTCGTCTCTTGGACTGCGGGTAAAGGTGCGGGTCCTGCAGCTTCGGAACTTGGTACCGCGGCTAGAATTTTATTTATTTCCGCTGTTAACCCCTTAAGGGTTTGGTTTGTCTCGATATTCTGCAGTTGTTGCTGGTCAAAAGACCTGCAAACTTCCGCTTGGCGCGCGTTCTGATCCGCGCGCATTTGTCCTAAAGGGCGATTGACTTCTCTTTCGCGAGTGCCACTTTGGGCTTGGAATTCAGTGAATTCCGCCCGTAGTCTGAGGACCATTTGTTCCAAAGTCTGATCTCGGGCTAGTGCCGCTTGGCTTTCTTCCCCGAGTGTCCCATGTAACCTCGTGGTTACCTCTTCATGTTCTTGTTGACTCCTCTCCTGGGCGTCAATCTTCTTTGCCACTTCCCGTAGCATCTCTTCTTGTATTCCCTTGATTTCGCTTTCCACACCGGCTAGCTGCATCAACAAGATTGCAATATCATTGTCGTGGACATCTTGTCCTTCTGCGATTTGTTGCTGTACCTTAATTAACTTTAAGGTATTGTCCTGGGTTGCCCCCTTCAACTGTTTGAAGGCGATGTTGGCTTGGTCGAGCGAGGTGTCTATATGCTGCCTTATTGGACCCAAGGTTATCCCAGGACGAGCAGCCAATCTGGCTAGGTTTGCAGCATGGTCTCCTCCTGGTTTAGGAGTAGAGGCCCTGGATATCCTATGCGTGCATGCGACACTAGAGGATCGGTGAGAGGGTAATATTCCTCTCTGGAATGCAGGGTCCCGAGGTGTCGAAGGGAAGGGACTATGAATAGCGGAATCATCCGCTTTATCCATGGTATCTAGGCGGGTGTCCATTGGTTCTCCCGCCGTTATTCGCTTCCGCGGATCCTGAGGTATCTCCGCCATTGTGATACTTTCCAGATATGCTGGCTGCTCTAGTAGCCCTGGATGAGTGATTACTGGTACTTCGTACCAAAGTTCTCGATATCCTTGAAAATGTTTGAGGAATCGTATGTAAGGTATCCAACGCTTGAGACACTCTAGGGGTGTAGGTATAAAAGGGTTCGGTTGGTCTGACTCCGGACTTAAGACCTGAATCTCCGCTTTCTCGACGTTTAGGATGTACTTATAGTACATATAAAAGTGTCTCTTGGGCCCAGGCCGAGGGGATGTCTAGCCCCCGGATGATTGTGCCTGGTGTTTCCTTTTCCTTTTCTTTTTCTTCCGTCTTCAAAGGGCACTGGGTGCTCCAGTCGACGAAGTTTTCTGACTTGGTCGAATTCCACTCCAAGTCCGAACCGTGCAAGGTACGATATATGCTATTGAATTGTTCCCTCGTTGGGATCCCGAAAGGTTTTGTGAACCACGAGAGTTCTTGCGTATATTCTTCTTCGATTTCGAATAGCTCACTATCAAAGACTTCTTCGAATGTTTGAATATAGATAGGATAGTGAGGTGCTTCGAAAATGTGATCGAAGTCCGAGGTAGGGGTGGAGTTTGAAGTGAACTTGTAGTTCATATAGTGAGCCTTGGTAACAGGAGAACTATCAATATACTGTTAGGCGGACGCCAAACTCTAGTATATAACTGTGGGACGTAGGCCCGAAATCTTTGCTGGGAGAATCTGTCGAGGAAGCCACGTCTCGATGAAATAGGTAAGGTAAAGATTTAAAGTGTAAAACAATATTATATTGATAAGATCTCTTCTCCGTTGCTTGATGATGTCTGTAAAGCTCCGGAGGCACTTCGATATTTATATCCTGCGTCGGAGTGTTCGCAAACTACTTCTAACTACTATGCCTCCGAAGTACCACTCTGGTTTTAATACGCAAACGTCCAGAATATTATAAGTGCGAACGCCGTTTGACCCCGAAACTTATCACACCCTTTGGCGAACTCGGAATAGTATTCCACCGTTGAGATGACTTCGCTATTGGTTATGCCAAACAGCCGCATCCAACTTAGATGTCCGCATAAACTTTTATATGACTTTAGTCTTATTGACTATCGTCCAGTCGTCTCTTCGGTCATCAAGTGATCAGGTTCATGCCAGATTACCTAACGCCAATCGCAAGTCCGAGCCCGACATGTCAGCGTCTTAAGGGTCTCCGACTTATCTAGGTCTTCCTTTCTGAGCGTGCTTCCCCTTGGTCTGCCGGCCTCCATAGAGGGGCCCTATTACTAGGACCAACCAACCTACAGCTGATCTCAGAAGGGTATGGGTGGATTCGGTATACCCCTAATAGCTTTCACTACTGGGATATCCTCCTAGAGTATTTCTTCCAAAAACGTCCCGTCACCTTTGGCCGATAGTTTAGGAAGCCTAACTTTGAAGCCTACTATCCCAATGCGCCTCCCACGGATTTCCTCCGTTCCACTTCCCAGATGTCCCCCAAGGTCCCCTCTCATATATCCTGCGAACAGCATGCGGTCGGACGGACGGCAGCGACGTATATAGTGTTATGAAGTGGGCTTCATTGTTGTAACATTTTAGTTATGGGACGCAACTCTCGAAATCTCGCTAATGACGTGCGGGCCCCATAAGGGGGCCGGAGGGGGGTGTTGGCACTCTGGTAAATTGAGGGTCGGTGCGCCTTTACCCTACCATGTGTCTGTGCACATGTCACGGATTTCCTTATGCCTAACATGTGCAAAGTGGGTGTTAGGCGGACGCCAAACTCTAGTATATAACTGTGGGACGTAGGCCCGAAATCTTTGATTGGAGAATCTGTCGAGGAAGGCTCGTCTCGATTAAAAAGGTAAAATAAAGATTTAAAGCGTAAACAATATTATATGGATAAGATCTCTTCTCCGTTGCTTGATGATGTCTGTAAAGCTCGGGAGGCACTACGATATTTATATCCCGCGTCTGAGTGTTCGCGGACTACTTCTAACTACTATGCCTCCGAGATATCAATCTGGTTTTAATACGCAAACGTCTAGAATCTTATAAGTGCGAACACCGTTTGACCCTGAAACTTATCACACCCTTTCGCGGACTCGGAATAGTATTCCTCCGTTGAGATGACTGCGCTATTTGTTATGCCAAACAGCCGCCTCCAACTTAGATGTCCGCATAGACTTTTATATGACTTTAGTCTTGTTGACTATCGTCCAGTCGTCTCCTCGGTCATGAAGTGATCAGGTTCATGCCGGATCACCTAGTGCCAATCGCAAGTCCGAGCCCGACGTGTCAGCGTCTTAAGGGTCTCCGACTTATCTAGGTCTTCCTTTCTGAGCGTGCTTCCCCTTGGTCCGCCGGCCTCCGTAGAGGGGTCCTATTACTAGGACCAACCAACCTACAGCTGATCTCAGAAGGGTATGGGTGGATTCGGTATACCCCTAATAGCTTCCGCTACTGGGATAACCTCTTGGAGTATTTCGCCGAAAACGTCCCGTCACTTTCGGCCCATAGTTAGGAAGCCTAAATTCGAAGCCTACTATCTCAATGCGCCTCCCACGGATTTCCTCCGTTCCACTTCCCAGATGTCGCCAAAGGTCCCCTCTCATATATCCTGCGAACAGCATGCGGTCGGACGGACGGCGGCGACGTATATGGTGTTATGAAGTGGGCTTCATTGATGTGACATTTTAGTTATGGGACGCAACTCGTGAAATCTCGCTAATGACGTGCGGGCCCCATAAGGGGGCCAGAGGGGGGTGTTGGCACTTCGGTAAATTGAGGATCTGTGCGCAGTTACCCTACCATGGGTCTGTGCACATGTCTCGGATTTCCATATGCCTAACATGAGCTCCCTCCTTCCTGGCTTCGCCTCGAATGCCTTTATAACTTTATTTTATAATTACATTTTAAGACTCAGTGTGGTCAGGGTAAAAAACCTTCCGCGTTTACTTGGCCACAGTAGGAAAACCTTTTCCTCACTATCTTACTTCTGCCCTTCCTGGCATGTCTGGATTTTCATTATGAAAATTCTCCACAACTTCCTCTGCATTTTCCATACCGGTGGCGGGCTCCCATGTGTTCTCATCTTCAGAACACCCTTGCCACTTAACGAAGTACCACAGTTCCCGCTTCTCTTGATAGCAGCCGCGTACTCGCTTCCTGTAAGAACGAATTTCGCTTCTTACGATTTTTTCAACCTCCCTTTGCAGATCTCCGTCAATATCCTCCGGTTCTCTAGGGGGTTGCTGGCGATTACCATGAACTGACTCGCGGTAGGGTTCCAATAGTGCGACATGGAATACGGGATGAATGTTCCATCGATCGGATATGTTGAGCTTGAATGCTCTGGATCCGCGTCTTTCCATAATTTGGAAAGGGCCGCATAGCTTTGGACTTAGCTTCTTGGATTTCCGTCGGGTACGGATGTTCTTAGCCTTTAATATTACTTTGTCCCCGATCTTGAAGTCCGGTTGTTGTCTAGCTTTTCGGTCATAATATTTCGACATCCCCTCTCGTGTCTTTTCTAGTGACCCTCTTGCTTGTTCATGTATCGTCTTAATCCAGTTTGCGTAAAGTGTCGCTCCTGGATTTTGAGCTTCGCGCTCCCTCATCCACTCTGTCTGTGGATGGAATCCGTAGTTCGCATAGAATGGTGACATCCCATGAGCGTTGGTTGCGGAGTTGTTATAGGCATGTTCCGCTAGCGGCAGTAGCTGATACCAGTCGTCCTGATCGCAATTGACAAAAGTTCGCAGGTAACCTTCCAGCACTTGGTTGGTACGTTCGGTTTGTCCGTCAGTCTGGGGATGGTATGCTGTGGACATTCTTCGCTTAATTTCCAGCGCCTTGCAAAGGGATTCCCTAAATTCTCCTGCAAACTTCGGGTCCATGTCCGAGACGATTTCAGTTGGTAGGCCGTGCAGCCTCCATACTTCTTTTAAGAAAGCGTTTGCGACATCCTTGGCCGTAGCCGAGGTCTGTAGCCCGATGAAATGTGCCATCTTTGTGAATCGATCAACTACTACCATTATCTGAGTGCATCCTTGCGACTCTGGTAGTTGTGTAATAAAGTCCACTGAGATGGATGCCCATGCTGCGTAGTGTATTTGCAATGGTTGCAATAGTCCGTATTTAGCATGTCTGGGTGATTTGTTATGTTGACATTCATCGCAGGATCGTACGTAGTCGTTGACCCATGCCGCCAGTCCTTTCCAGTAGAAGTCTCTCATGATTATTTCCAAAGTTTTTTCTTGTCTGAAATGTCCTGCAACCTTTGCATCATGACATCCTTCCGCAATCTTGGTATATAGAGCTTGACTATTTGGTACAAATAGTCGTTGCTTATAATATAGTAGATCGTCATTTAAGGTCCAGTCTTCGGGAAAATCCTTTCCTTCGTCTCGTAATCTAATAAGTTCTTCCTTCTGTTGCCTCCATGTTGCGTCTGTCCCGATAGCTGCCTGTATCTCGCTTGAGAATTCAGGATTGAACTGCTTCATACCTTTTTGCAGGATAATCGCATTTGACATTAGAACCTTTTCAGGTACTTCTGAAGTATGGTACCAATGTTCGTTGTCTTTAGCCGATGCCTGTAGGTAGCTGATGCTAGGTTCCTGTTCTTTGACGATCAAGGATCTTGTCGCCATATCGGTGCTTCCGAATCCCGCGGTTCCTCGCTCCGTTTCTTCCAAGTCGTCGACTTCCATCATGTCCGAGGTGTTGACCTTTTCTACCACTAACTGGGCTATGCGATCGCCCATTCTTATTTGGCAATCCACAGCTTTATGGTTAAAAAGTACGACTTTGAGTTCGCCGGTGTAATCAGCATCGATTACTCCTGCGCCGGTAGAGATTCCGCTTCCGACCGCTAATCCACTTCTTGGGGCAACTCTTCCATAAGTTCCTTTGGGTAGCCCCACAGCTATACCCGTCCTTATTAATGCTTGTCCGTATTTCGGGACAATGTCATCCTCTATGGAATACAGGTCATGTCCTGGCGCCATCCGTGAGCCTTTTGTTGGCAAGTATGCCCTTTTGCTCAATCTTTTGACCCTGATAACGGGTTCCTTTCCACCTCTTCGAGGTTCCAAATCTAAATCCTTATCTCCATCCCAGTCTTCTCCTTCATCGCCTACCCTCGCTACTAACGATACCAAGAAATTTTCTTCTTTTAAAATTTTTTGTTCGCGATGTGTAGCTCCCTCCTCAGGACGGTACTCCGGTTGTCTGCTTAATGCATCAGGCTTTCCGCCCTTTGTGCCTGGTCGGTATACAATACGAAAATTGTATTCTACCAACTTCTGAGCCCATCGAATTTGTCGGCTACTCCAGACTTTTGAGGTGAGGAAGTATTGTAGGTTTTGATGGTCGGTAAAGACTGTGATCGGTTTTTCTGTTCCAATCAAGTAGTGTCTCCATTCTTTAAAAGCTTCGAGGATTGCGAGAAGTTCTTTATCATCCATCTCATAATTGCGCTCCGCCGAGTTTAATTTCCTTGAATGGAAAGCTACTGGGTGTAATCTTTTTTCGAAGTACTGAGAAAGGACGCAGCCGAGGGCAAAATCGCTGGCGTCCGTTTCCACCACCGTTTCTCTTTCTGGGAAAAAATGGTGGAGTATGGGGGCTGTGGTGAATCGGTGCTTTAGTTCTTCGAAAGCAGTGTTTTGTTCAATTCCCCATTTAAAAGTCTACGGATTTCCTTGTAATGTCGCGGTTATTGGCTTGCAAATAGCCGAGAAACCTTTTCTAATTCGTCGGTAGAAGTTAGCAAATCCCATAAAGACTTGTACTTCTCTGACTGACTTAGGTGCTTTCCAGACCATTATGGATTCCACCTTCCGCGTGCTCATAGACACCCCATCGACCCCCACCATATAGCCGTGGAATTCCACCACTGTGGTATGGAAGGTCGATTTTTTTAGCGATACCGCTAACTGAAAGTCTGATAGACTTTGTAAAACTTTCTTCACAGCTTCGATATGTCCCTTTTCATCCTTGGAGTAGATGAGAATATCATCAAGGTAACACACAACTCCGACGTCCAAGTATTCCTGTAGAACTTGGTTCATCATATCTTGGAAGGTGGCCGGAGCGTTGACCAATCCAAAAGGCATAACCTTATATTCGTAGTGTCCGTATCTCGTACGAAACAACATTTTCCATTCATCTCCTTCTTTTATCCTAATCAGGTGGTATCCGTCCTTAAGGTCTAACTTGGTGAAGATCTTTGCGCCGGCTACTCTATCTGTGAGTTCCGACATTAGTGGAAGGGGATGTTTGTTGAGGATAGTAATCTTATTTAGATTTCGATAATCCACAACTAGGCGTAATCTGCCATCTGGTTTAGGTATGAATAATATAGGTGCGCCTGCTGGCGACTGGCTCCGTGTGATTTTCCCTTGTTTGATCATCGTCTCCAAGTATTCGCATAAAGCCTGCAGCTGTTTTTCGGACAACGGATAGATCGGGCCCCATGGGGGGGTTGAACCTGGAATCAGTTTGATTTCGTGATCGAATGTTCGTCTTGGAGCTAGTTTTTCTGCCGTCTGGGCTTCAAACGAAAGTTTGTAATTCCAGTATTCTTTCGGTAATGATTCGGGTTCCACCGTATTTTCGATGGCTCCTATTCTTCCGATTCGGCAGGCATTAGGATCCCTAGCGACTGATTCGTCATATTCGAACATATCCGCTATTCCTTCATCTTCTTCCACACAGTTTTCGCAACATTTTGCAGAGAAGGTCCAATTTTCTGCATCTTCTATGTGAGACACTGGGTGTTCACGATGCCACCAGCCAAAAGGAATTATCATTCCATAATGACCTGCTTTAGCCACTTCACACGATACTTCAGAGATGTGTCGGTTTTTTCCTATTTCCAATTTTATTGGGAGAGTGTTACACTTCCTTCCAGAGGCGGCTGACGATCCATCAAAGCCTAAGATATCAACTGCATTGTCGTGTTCTACCGAGGGAACGCGAAGGTCTTCAACTAGGGCCTTATTTATAAGGAACACGTTGGCTCCCGAGTCTAATAAGACTTTAATTTTGTATCGCTTGTCGTGTATATGGAGGTACACGATCCCCTCCGGACAGTTGTATCGTTTTGGTTTTGGAGTGTCTAGTTTGACGCGTTTAGCGCGGATAAGACTTCCTTGGTTTCCTCGTTTTGGCATCGTTGGTATTGGGTGTAGGTAACAAAGTGTTTGTTACTACGCCCGCGTAGTTTCGACCATTAAGGTCTCCTCAGACAAACTAGTAATTCTTTTAGCTCTAACAATCTGGGTCTACATACTAAAACGGCGTTTCACCGATACGCAATTGCGCACGACCAGTTCTCAGGCTGGATGCCTTCTCCCGACACGCCAGACCTAGGCTCATAGCAGATTTTCGGGCGGTTATTAGCAATTTTACTCCCCTGGTATGGGGTTCCCGCTTTCACCGAGTCCTTTCCCTTAGGATTTCAGTTATCCGTCCAGCTCCCTCAGAGGGGCCTTGCGCACCAAAGCGGTACATCCCTATCCCACACTCTGGCCAAAAGGCAAGATAGTACATGCGTATAATATGACTCAGACTCGTGTGGTAGGTGAAACGGCCCGCATCGGTTGTCCTCCTGTCGTGTATTGTTCTCCAGTAGATCTTGCATTGCTATGTCCCAACTTCTTCGGTATAGTAACTTGCTTCCACAAAGGTAGCAGGCAACCACCAGGTGACTCCAGGAACTTGGTACTGTTGGCTCCCGGGCCATGTGGGCATGTCAACTATCCTCTCTTTCGTTCAAGACTCTCCATATATTGATTCTTGTGTTCGAGCTCATAAGTCCCTCGTGGGGTCCCTTCACTTAGAGCCTACTTGCGTTGATCCTGAAAGGAGAGACTTGCTTCGCGCCGCTTTGATCATTTTGAGTTTCGACTCCCGTAGTTGCACACGGACTACCCGATCCCCGTCGTGGTCGGTACCCAATACACCTCAGCCAAAGTGGGTTCCCTTTTTTATTCCATTTCCTTTAGGACACTGAATACCCAATCGCCGTCGCCGTTGGTGCCAATGAACTGACCTAAGTCAGTTCTTCGTCGTCTGCCAGTTCCCAGATTTTATTTACTGGGGCTGGGTGCTGAACAGTTGCGACGTGGCGAGCTAATTTAGGCGTTACAATAGCCGATCTTGCTCGTCTAATTCCCATTTTTATCGGTCTTGAGCTGACCGTTGCCGCCGATATATGGGCATCTCCCCAACACGTCTGATTGGTGTGGTTTTTCTTTCCACAACGTGTGCAATCTCCTTCTTTCCTCCGAGTGTCTATCACACTCTGTGGAATACCGGTATGTGCCTGGGCGAAGTTTGTGTGCGTGGTCTTTGTCGCACCTCCCAACCTTTTCCTTGGCTTCTCTGGTTCCTCATCCCGTTTCCGTTTACGTGGTGGGGCTCCACCTCCCTTGACATAAGGTTTAGTATCCCTTTGTCGTTTTGGTTTAGAGTCCTGTCGGTCTTCTCTTTTGACCACTGGGACTAGTTTGGGCTTCGACGGTTGGTCTCGCCCAATTATTTATCTGGCGAGCAGTGCTTCTTCGGACCGTCCGCATAGCTTTAGTGCCTCCTCCCATTCTTGATCCGTCGTATATTGCAGGGCCGATAACCTGCGGACAATCTGTTCCGGAAGTTTGTCTTCGACTACTTCTCTCCAGGATTCCCCGGTCATGCGTGCACGAATGTTATGGTTGTGCATGAGGGTCAGATAGCGTTCAATACTACCATCGTACGTGACCAGTTTCATTGCGCGAAGGGCTAGTCTTTCGGCTTCCACCGAGGCGAACCGCTTGATCATATAATGTTCAAAGTGAGTCCATGTCGCCAGCTCTGGTTGCTGGGTTTCCCCGTGAATTCCATCCATGGCCTTTCGATACCATATCGTATAAGGAAGGACCATTTCTCCTCTCGTACGACTGAGCGCGTATATGATCCGTCCTCTTGCATCATCCCAGATTCGCGGGTTTCTTTCAAAGTAATCGGTGCATTGCAAGATCCATACGCATATATCTTGTCTGGGCTTGTCTTCAAAGAATGGGGGTGGTTCTGATGGTCGCTTAATGTTTAGCGCCATCGCATTGGCAAGTGCTTCTGCCATACCACTCTGTTCTGGTGTCTGTCCTTGCCTGCCTCGGCTAGGACCTCCTCTCCGTCTCCCTCTTTCATCGTCCTCATCGTCGTCGTCACTAGGGTCCCCTGGGTTACCTCCATAGGCACCTGAGGGGGTTGCATCAGCGGCTTCTCTGCCTTTCCCCTTTTCCCGACGTGTAGGTGGAGCATAATACTCCTCGTCGGCCGTCTCTTGGACTGCGGGTAAAAGTGCGGGTCCTGCAGCTTCGGGACTTGGTCCCGCGGCTAGAATTTTATTTATTTCCGCTGTTAACCCCTTAAGGGTTTGGTTTGTCTCGATATTCTGCAGTTGTTGCTGGTCAAAAGACCTGCGAACCTCCGCTTGGCGCGCGTTCTGATCCGTGCGCATTTGTCCTCAAGTGCGATTGACTTCTCTTTCACGAGTGCCACTTTGGGCCTGGAATTCAGTGAATTCCGCCCGTAGGCTGAGGACCATTTGTTCCAAAGTCTGATCTCGGGCTAGTGCCGCTTGGCTTTCTTCCCCTAGTGTCCCATGTAACCTCGTGGTTACCTCTTCATGTTCCTGTTGACGCCTCTCCTGGGCGTCAATCTTCTTAGCCACTTCCCATAGCATCTCTTCTTGTTTCCCCTTGATTTCGCTTTCCACACCGGCTAGCAGCATCAATAAGATTGCAATATCATTGTCGTGGACATCTTGTCCTTCTGCGATTTGTTGCTGTACCTTAATTCACTTTAAGGTATTGTCCTGGGTTGCCCCCTTCAAATGTTTGAAGGCAATGTTGGCTTGGTCGAGCGAGGTGTCTATATCCTGCCTTATTTGACCCAAGGTTATCCCAAGACGGGCAGCCAATCTGGCTAGGTTTGCAGCATGGTCTCCTCCTGGTTTAGGAGTAGAGGCCCTGGATATCCTATGCGTGCTTGCGACACTAGAGGATCGGTGAGAGGGTAATATTCCTCTCCGGAATGCAGGGTCCTGAGGTGTCGAAGGGAAGGGACTATGAATAGCGGAATCATCCGCTTTATCCGTGGTATCTGGGCGGGTGTCCATTGGTTCTCCCGCCATTATTCTCTTCCGCGGATCCTGAGGTATCTCCGCCATTGTGATACTTTCCAGATATGCTAGCTGCTCTAGTAGCCTTGGATGAGTGATTACTGGTACTTCGTACCAAAGTTCTCAATATCCTTGGAAAGGTTTAAGGAATCGTATGTAAGGTATCCAACGTCTGAGACACTCTCGGGGTGTAGGTATAAAAGGATTCGGTTGGTCCGACTCTGGACTTAAAACCTGAATCTCCTTTTTTTGAGGTTTAGGATGTACTTATAGTACATATAAGTGTGTATTAGGCCCAGGCCAAGGGGATGTCTGTCCCCCGAATGACTGTGCCTGGGTTTTCCCTTTCCTTCACTTCCGTCTTTAGAGAGCACTGGTGTTAGACGGACGCCAAACTCTAGTATATAACTGAGGGACGTAGGCCCGAAATCTTTGATTGGAGAATCTGTCGAGGAAGGCTCGTCTCGATAAAATAAGTAAGGTAAAGATTTAAAGCGTAAAACAATATTATATTGATAAGATCTCTTCTCCGTTGCTTGATGATGTCTGTAAAGCTCGGGAGGCACTTCGATATTTATATCCCGCGTCTGAGTGTTCGCGGACTACTTCTAACTACTATGCCTCCGAGGTACCAATCTGGTTTTAATACGCAAACGTCCAGAATCTTATAAGTGCGA
>JACCEG010000335.1:4480-17395 GCA_014065205.1 Tuber brumale | reverse complement strand
GAACCGTAAGACTAGGAGGGTATGGCCAAATCTCCAAGCGAGACAGGCCCCGAAGTTACTAGCCGAGGCGTTCCCCCACGGTGCTCATGCACACGGGGAGACAGGCGTCCACCACAGCCAACGCCAAACGGAAACGAAGAAGAGAGGTCCCCAAGGAAGGAGAGGAGCGAGGTCGACCGTAAGGCCTGAAGAGTATTCCTCGCGTACCGCAGAAACCGTGTTCTCAGCCATCTGAAGCATGGGAAGCGAGCGGTCGCCGACCGTGAGGAGGGGCCTCACTAAGCGAGGAAAGGGGCGAGAACGGGCAGCAGAAAGGCAGTACCGGAACCCAGAGGGGGGGAAGCCACGCCGCGTGAAAGAGCAGGCGATGGCAGTGGGAAGAGGGGGGAGATGGCCGTCACTCCTAGGCCGAAGCCATCGTGGGAGGAGAGGGGGGGTGGATGGTTCGTGAGTACCTAACGTTGAGGGTTGATTTCAATCGCCGGGTGTGTAGAGGAGACGGAGGATGGCCTATCCCCTCAGCCCTAGTGGCCTCCATATATAGTTGCTCTTCATACCCATGTGACTCATACCTCGAGTCATGCACTACATATGAGTTAGAACTGTGACTCATATTAAAATATCATAACTAGTCATATGACCAAAGTAGTCACATGCGCGAAACCCATGACCTCTAAATGAGGTCATGTGCGAAACATAACATGTCATCATGACCAAGTCATATGACCAAAGTGGTCACATGCGCGAAACCCATGACCTCTAAATGAGGTCATGTGCAAAAAATAACATACCTATGACTCATAACTATGAGTCATGTGAAAACTTCTACCTCGCTAAGCCACATTCGTGACATCCGAGAACACTCAGATGTGCGGTATAAATATCGAAGTGCCTCCCAAGCTTTACAGACATCACCAAGCAACGGAGATGAGATCTTATCAATATTAGATTGTTTACCTCATAAGCCACCTTACATTACTTTATTTTCGAGACAAGCCTTCCTCGCCAGATTCTCTGAAAAAAGAATTTGGCCTAGGTCCCTCAGTCATACTTGGGTTTGATGTCCACCTAACAGGTAGACCAAAGGGAAGCACATTCAGAAAGGAAGTCCTACATAAGTCGAAGACACTTAAGACATTGACGTGTTGGGCTCGGACTTGTGATTGGCACTAGGTAGTTCGGCATGAACTTGATCACTTTATGACCGTAGATACTACCGGAATGATAGTTAACAAGACTAAAGCAATATGATAGTCTATGTAGACAACTAAGTTGAAGGCCGCTGCTTGGAATAACAAATAGCAGAGTCATCTCACTGTAGGAATAGTAATCCGTAACTGTGAAAGGGTGTGATAAGTTTCAGAGTCACAGGGTGCTCACACTTATAAGATTCTGTATGTTTGCGTATTAAAATCAGAGTGGTACTTAAGGGACAGAGTGGTTAGAAGTAGTCTGCGAACACTCAGACGTGGGATATAAATATCAGAGTGCCTCCCAAGCTTTACTGAATTCATCAAGCAACAGAGAAGAGATCCTATCAATGTAAAATCTTTTACTAAACAAATCTTTGCTTTACCTATTTTATCATAATGAGCCTTCCTCGACAGATTCTCCGAATGAAGATTTTAGCCTACATCCCCCAGTTATACTAGAGATCAGCATCCGCTTAACCTACTACTATCCCTCTAAAGTATCATGCTGGTTTTAATAAGTGAGCATGCAGAATCTTATAAGTGCAAGTACCATTTGACCCTGAAACCTCTGACACCATTTCATGAGTATGGAATAGTATTCCTCCATTGAGATGACTGCGCTATTTGTTATACCAAACTGTGGCCTTCAACTAAGTTGTTTGCATAGACTATTATATTACTTTAGTCTTGTTAACTGTTAGGCATATGGAAATCTGAGATAAAGTGCACTGACCTTGCAGTAGGGTAACAGCACATAGACCCTTGGTTTATCAAATACAATACCCTCATTTGGCCCGATTGTGGAGCCCACATGTCATTAGTGAGATTTTGCAAGTTGTGTCCCATAACTAAAGAGCCATATTAATAAAACCACCTTCACAATACCATATACATCGCCACTGTTAGTATGACCGCATGCTCCTTGCAGGATATATATCAGGAGACCTTTACCAATGTCTGAGAAGGAGAAAGGAAGAATACCATCGCAGGCACATTGAGATAATAGACTTGAATGTTAGACTTCCTAAAGTATGTGCTGAAGGTGACAGGACTATTTCAGAGAAATACTCCGAGAGGTTGTCCCAGTTGTTGAGGCTATTGAGGACATAGCAAATCCACCCATACCCTTCTAACATCAGGTATAAGTTAGTTAGTCCTAGTAATAGGACCCCACTACGGAAGCAGGTATACTAAAGAGAAGTACATACAGACAGGAAGACCTAGATAGACCGAAGACTCTTAAGACCTTGACATGTTAGGCTTGGACTTGCAATTGTCACTAGGTGGCCCAGCATGAAACTGATCACTTCTTGATCGAAGAAACTACTAGAACTATAGTCAACAAGACTAAAGTAATATAATGGTCTATGCAGATAACTAAGTTAAAGACCACTGTTGGGTATAATAAATAGCAAAGTAATCTCAACAGAGGAATACAATTCCATAACCGGGAACAGCTGCCAGAAGTTTGAGGATCAAACAGGGTTCGTACTTATAACATTCTTGATGTTTGCCTATTAAAACCAGGGTAGTACTTTTGAGACATAGTGTTAGGTGGACGCCAAACTCAAGTATATAACTGAGGGACATAGGCCTGAAATCTTTGATCGAAGAATCTGTCGAGGAAAGCTCCTCTCGATAAAATAGGTAAGGTAAAGATTTAAGGTGTAAAAACAATATTATATTGATAAGATCTCTTCTCCATTGCTTGATGATGTCTGTAAAGCTCGGGAGGCACTTCGATATTTATATCCCGCGTCTGAGTGTTCGCGGACTACTTCTAACTACTATGCCCTCGAAGTACCACGCAGGTTTTAATACGCAAATGTCAAGAATCTTATAAGTGCAAATACCATTTGACCCGGAAACTTATCACACCCTCTCGCGGACACGGAATAGAATTCCTCCTTTGAGATGACTGCGGTATTTGTTATACCAAACAGTGGCCTCCAACTTAGATGTTCGCATAGACTATTATTTTACTTTTAGTCTGGTTGACTATCGTTACAGTAGTCTCTTCGGTCATGAAGTGATCAGGTTCATGCCGGGCCACCTAGTGCCAATTGCAAGTCTGAGCGCGATGTGTCAGCGTCTCAAGGGGCTCCGACTTATCTATGTCTTCCATTCTGAGCATGCTTCCCCTTGGTCTACCGGCCTCCGTAGAGGGGTCCTATTACTAGGACCAACCAACCTACAGCTGATCTCAGAAGGGTATGGGTGGATTCAGTATACCCCTAATAGCTTCCGTCATAGGGATATCCTCCTAGAGTATTTCGCCGAAAACATCCCGTCACTTTGGGCATCTAGTTTAGAAAGCCTAACTTTGAAGCCTACTATCTCAATGCGCCTGCGACGGAATTCTCCGTTCCACTTCTCCGATGTCGCCAAAGGTCCCTTCCCATATATCCTGCCAACAGTATGCGGTCAGACAGACAGCGGCGACGTATATGGTGTTATGAAGTGGGCTTCATTGATGTGACTTTGTAGTTATGGGACACAACTCTCGAAATCTCACTAATGACATGCGGGCCCCATAAGGGGGCCAGAGGGGGGTGTTGGCTCCGGTAAATTGAGGGTCTGTGCGCAGTTACCCCACCGTGGGTCAGTGCACATGTCTCGGATTTCCATATGCCTAACATGAGCTCCCTCCTACCAGGATTTGCCTCGAATGCCTTTTATAACCTTTTATATTTTTCTTCTAAATACATTTCGAGACTCCGTGTAGTCAGGGTAAAAAACCTCGCACGTTTACTTGGCTACGGTAGGAAAAGCTTTTCCTCACTATCTTGCTTCTGCCCTTCCTGGCATGTCCGGATTTTCTTTATGAAAATTCTCCACAACTTCCTCCGCGTTTTCCATTCTAGTAGATGGCTCCCATGTGTTCTCATCTTCTGAACACCCTTGCCATTTAACGAAGTACTATAGTTCCCGCTTCTCTTGATAGTGGCCGTGTACTTGTTTCCTGTAAGAGCGAATCTCGCTTCTTACTATTTTTTCAAACTCCCATTGCAGGTCGCTATCAATATCCTCCCGCTCTCTAGAGGGTTGCTGACGATTATCATGAACTGACTCGCGGTAGGGTTCCAATAGTGCGACATGTAATAAGGAGTAAATGTTCCATCGATTGGATATGTTAAGCTTGAAGGCTTGTGCTCCGCATTTTTCCATGATTTGGAAAGGACCGTATAGCTTTGGACTTAGCTTCTTTGATTTCCGTCGGGTATGAATGTTTTTCACGTTTAACATCACTTGGTCCCCGATCTTGAAGTCTGGCGGTTGTCGATCTTTCCGGTCATAATATTTCGACATTCCTTACCGTGTTTTTTCTAGTAACCCTCTTGCTTGTTCATGTATCGTCTTAATCCAGTTTGCATAAAGTGTTGCTCCTAGATTTTGAGCTTCGCGCTCCTTCAGCCAGTCTGTCTGTGAATGGAATCCATAGTTCATGTAAAACGGTGACATCCCATGTGCGTTAGTTGCGGAGTTGTTATAAGCATGTTCAGCTAGCGGTAGGAGCTGATACCAGTCATCATGATCATAGTTGACAAAGCTTCACAGGTAGCCTACCAGTACTTGGTTGGTCTGTTCAGTTTGTCCGCCAGTTTGCGGAAGGTATGCTGTTGACATTCTTCGCTTAATTTCCTGCACCTTGCAAAGGAATTCCCAGAACTCTCCCGTGAACTTGGAGTCCATATCCGCGACAATTTCGGGTAGTAGGGGTGAAGCCTCTAGACTTCTTTCAGGAATGCGTTTGCAATATCCTTAGCCATTGCCGACATCTGTAGTCCGATGAAATAGGCCATCTTCGTGAATCGATCGACTACTACCATTATCTGAGTACATCCTTGCGACTCTGGTAGTTGGGTAATGAAGTCCACTGAGATGGACGCCCATGCTGTGTAGGGTATTTGCAGTGGTTGCAATAATCCGTACTTAGCGTGTCTAGGTGATTAGTTATGTTGGCATTCATTGCAGGATCGTACGTAGTCGTTGACCCATGCCGCAAGTCCTTTCCAGTAGAGGTCCCTCATGATTATCTCCAAAGTCTTTTCTTGTCCGAAATGTCCTGCAACCTTTGCATCGTAACATACTTCTGCGATCTTGGTGTATAGTACCTGACTGTTTGGTACCAATAGTCGTTGCTTATACTACAGTAGATCGTCGGTTAAGGTCCGGTCTTGGGGAAAATCATTTCCTTCATCTCGTAACCTATTGAGTTCTTCTCTTCGTTGCCTCCAAACTGCATCTGTCGCGATAGCTGCCTGTATCTCGCTTAAGAATTCAGAGTTGAACTTCTTCATACCTTTTTGCAGGACTATCGCATTCGATATTAGAACTTTCTCTGGTACTTCTGAAATGTCATACCAGTTTTCATTGTCTTTAACTGATGCCTGCAGGTAGCTGATGCTTGGTTCCTGTTCATTTACGATCAAGGATCTTGTCGCTATATCGGTGCTTCCGAATCCGGCGGTTCTGTTAGGCATATGGAAATCCGAGACATCTGCACAGACCCACGGTAGGGTAACTGCGCACAGACCCTCAATTTACCGGAGTGCCAACACCCCCCTCCGGCCCCCTTATGGGGCCCGCAAGTCATTAGCGAGATTTCGAGAGTTGCGTCCCATAACTAAAATNCGTCATTAGCGAGATTTCGAGAGTTGCGTCCCATAACTAAAATGTCACATCAATGAAGCCCACTTCATAACACTGTATACGTCACCGCCGTCCGTCCGACCGTATGCTGTTCGCAGGATATATGAGAGGGGACCTTTGGCGACATCGGGGAAGTGGAACGGAGGGATTCCGTCGGAGGTGCATTGAGATAATAGGCTCCAAAGTTAAGCTTCCTAAACTATGGGCCGAAGGTGACGGGATGTTTTTGGAAGAAATACTCTAGGAGGATATCCCTGTAGTGAAAGCTATTAGGGGAATACCGAATCCACCCATACCCTTCCGAGATCAGCTGTAGGTTGGTTGGTCCTAGTAATAGGACCCCTCTACAGAGGCCAGCGGACCAAGGGGAAGCACGCTCAGAAAGGAAGACCAAGATAAGTCGGAGACCCTTAAAGATGATGACAGGTCGGGCTCGGACTTGCGATTGGCACTAGGTAGTCCGGCATGAACCTGATCACTTCATGACCAAGGAGACGACTGGATGATAGTCAACAAGACTAAAGTCGTATAAAAGTCTATGCAGACATCTAAGTTGGAGACGGCTGTTTGGTATAACAAATAGCGCAGTCATCTCAACGGAGGAATACTATTCCGAGTCAGCGAAAGGGTGTGATAAGTTTCAGGGTCAAATGGTGTTTGCACTTATAAGATTCTGGACGTTTGCGTATTAAAACCAGAGTGGTACCTCGGAGGCATAGTAGTTAGAAGTAGTCCGCGAACACTCAGACGCGGGATATAAATATCGAAGTACCTCCCGAGCTTTACAGACATCATCAAGCAACGGAGAAGAGATCTTATCAATATAATATTGTTTATGCTTTAAAATCTTTACCTTACTTTACTTTAAAATCGAGACGAGCCTTCCTCGACAGATTCTCCAATAAAAGATTTCGGGCCTACGTCCCTCAGTTATATACTTGAGTTTGGCGTCCGCCTAACAGTATATTGATATTTCTCCTGTTACCAAGGCTCACTACATGAACTACGAGTTCACTTCAAACTCCACCCTCACCTCAGACTTCGATTACATTTTCGAAGCACCTCACTGTCCAATCAAGATTCATTCCTTCAAAGAAATATTTGAAACTGAGCTGTTCGAGATCGAAGAATAATATACGCAGGAACCCTCGTGGTTCACAGTACCTTTCGGGATCCCAACAAGGGATCAATTCAATAGCATATATCGTACCTGGCACGGTTCGGATTTTGAGTGGAATTCGACCGAGTCGGAAAACTTTGTCGACTGGAGCACCCATTGCTCTTTAAAGACAAAAGAGAAAGAAAGGGAGAACCCCGGGACAGTCATCCGGGGGTCAGACATCTCCTCGGCCTGGGCCTAAACACACTATATGTACTATAAGTACCTCCTAAACCTCGAGAAAAAGGAGATTCAGGTTTTAAGTCCAGAATCGGATCAACTGAACCCTTTTATACCTACACCCCTAGAGTGCCTCAAGCGTTGGATACCTTACATACGATTCCTCAAACATTTTAGAGGATATCGAAACCTCTGGTACGAAGTGCCAGTAATCACGCATCCAGGGCTGTTAGAACAATTAGCATACCTGGAAAGTCTCACAATGGCTGAGATACCTCCGGACTCAAGAAAGAGAATAAAGGCAGGAGAACCAATGGACACCCGCCCAGATACGACGGACAAAACCGATGATTTGGCTATATGGAGTCCCGCGCCATCAACGTCTCCTGAACCCACATTTCGGAGAGGAAATATACCTCCTCACCGATCCTCAAGTGTCGCCAGCACTCATAGGATATCACGGGCCTCCATGCCCAAACCCGGAGGAGACGATTGTTACGATCCCTAACCGGTATCAGTTCTCAGCAACGGGTAGACGATGCTTCTTTCTCTCTTTCTCGACGATAGTTCTTAGGCTGGTGCCTACGATAAGGTAGGAGAGACCCTCGTGTCTCTGGTCCTTATCGCCTATTGTACTCTTTCTTCAACTCGACTCTATACTAGAGTCCTCGTCTCGTAGGTAGGTATTCGCAAAGAGCGCAAAGGTTTTATATTCGTAAAAGCGTAAAGTAATAAGTAAGGAAATAACTTAGAACGAAGCGTGAAGAGCCTATCTACTCGGACCTAATGTACCCTTATATAGTTGCCCTTCACGCCCTTGTGACTCATCCTTTAAGTCACGCATCACGTATGACTCACAACTGTGAGTCATACCAAAAACATCATAAACTAGTCATATGACCGAAGTGGTCACATGCGCGAAACCCATGACCTCCAATTGAGGTCATGTGCGAAACATACATATCATCATAACCATATCATATGACCAAAGTGGTCATATGTGCGAAACCCATGACCTCTAATGAGGTCATGTGCGAAACATAACATACCTATGACTCATAACTATGAGTCATGTGAAAACCTTTCCTTGCTAAGCCACATTCGTGACATTAGCTCCTCCCTCCCTAAGCTCGAGTCCCTTCGAGCTTAGAATCTATCATCATGGAGGCGGTCCGCGATTCTCCGGAGGCGTTTCGCATTGTCGCTTGCCTCGCGGCATAGTCCGCGTACCTCGTCGATGATGGCTCTTCGCTTGAGCTTTTCCTTCCGTAGCGCTTCGTCGGAATGCGCTATTCTTTCGTTGTAAGAGGCGCGAATTATGTCCCCCGCCCTCTTCGATCCTTCCATCATCTGTCGATGCATTCCTCCTTCTCTCTCCAAGCGGCCGATCATTTCCGCTTGTCGTTTCGTTTCTTCCACTAGCCTATCGTTCTCCGGTCGTAAACGTTCGATCATTCGGCGTAGTTCTTCCTTGGATACAAAAGCTTTTGTATCCCCCCCCTCCTCAGGTTCCGTCCTCGGGACCTTTTGGGTTGCCTGCTTGGCTTCCCATCGTTGTCTTTGGTGGTATGGGCAGTACCTGCGCATGCAGTTCTGCCAGGAGATTTTGTGATGGGAGGGGCCCGTAGGCGGAGGTTGCGGTTGTGTTGCCCATTCGGCCTGAATGGGCGTCGTTGGTGGCGACCGCTTTGTCGCCGACTTCTTGCTCGGGAAGAAGTTGCTTCGTTGCTTTCCGTCTAGGTGCACCGGGCACCCGTCGTCCGTGCATGCCGTCCAGTGATAGACGGCATGGTTTCTTTCGTCGTTTGCGACCACCTTGGCCCATTCGGCCTCAATGGTCTTCTCCTCTTCCTCCTTCTTGATTCTGGTTTCTTCTTCTGCCGCAGCCCACTTGGCTGCGTTCGGTGGGGGGCTCGTCGGGCTACCCACTATTTCGAAGTCGTCTGGGGCGTCTTCGACGCTCGGTTGACGGCTTCTGTGGGTAGTGTTGGTGGAAGAGGTTGAGGGCATCTTGTGCGTTTGTAAAGTTGGTAGCTGGGTACCACTCTTGATCGTGTTCGGGAGAGTAACCCGTCCACTTAGCACGGTATTGAAGATTACCGTGGTATAAGCGGGAGTCGATTATTTCTTCGAGTTCGTATTCTGGTTCTCCGTCTAATTAGATTGGCGGAGGAGGTGTAATCGTTTGTGAAGGAAGCTTGTTGTCTTGATAGGGTTCCAAAAGCGAGATGTGGAATGTATTGTGTATCTTCATAGACGGGGGAAGGTCGAGTTTATATGCTCGTTTCCCTATCTTTTTCGTTATCTCGAATGGTCCCATTTTCTTGTAATCCAATTTCTTGGATGGCCTTGTTGTTCGTATATTCCTTGGTAGTAACCACACCTTGTCGCCCTGTCGTAGGTGTGGATCGGGTTTTCTGTATTGATCGTAGTTTTCCTTCTGTCGTAATTGTGCTGTCGTCATTTCCGCTCGTAGGGTGTCGTGTAATTGACTCATATCTTCCTTTTCCGTTATCAGTCCTTTGGTCGTATGACCTATGGCCTGATACTCTGGGTCGAGACCGTAATTCGCATAGAAGGGTGTCGTCTTAATCGTTTCTTGTTTTCCGTTGTTGTATGCGAATTCCGCTATCGGTAGTAATTCGTCCCAGTTGTCCTGCTGATAGTTGATGTAGGCCCGTAGATATTGTTCCAATATGCTGTTGGTTCTTTCCGTTTGTCCATCCGTTTGTGGGTGGAAGGCCGTGGAAAGTTTCCTTTTGATTCCGAGTTCGTCCGTTATCTCTTTCCATATACCGGACGTGAATATGGATCCTCTGTCTGTGATGATATCTTTCGGTAGTCCATGCAGTCGAAAGATTTCTTTGATGAATGTTGTCGCGAACTGCCGTGCCGTCATATCCATTGTCGTGGGTATGAAGTGACTCATTTTGGTCAGGCGATCCACCACTACCATGACGGAATCATATCCTTTGGCCTTAGGTAGGTCCGTTATGAAATCCATAGATATGGATGCCCATGGTTTTTCTGGTACCTTATTGGGTTTTAACAACCCATATGGTGCATGTCGTACTGCCTTCGTCCTTTGGCATATGTCGCAGTTCTTGACGTATCGTTTGACTGATTCTCTCAGGCCCGGCCAATAGTATTTGCGTGTGATCAACTCTGTTGTTTTGGCCGTTCCTCCGTGTCCTGCTGGTTTGTCGTCATGGTGTTTCCTGATAAGGTCCGTCCTTATCTTTTCGTTGTCTGGTATCCATATCTTTCCTTCGTACCACATATAGTGGTCCTTCCATTCGCATAGGCCTAAGGCCACTCCTTTTCTTTCTTTTTCTCCTTTCTCCAGGTCGTTCCTTATTTCCTGGAATTCTTTCTCCTCCGCAATTGCTTTTCGTAATCTGCCATTGTCTTCGTCAAGGATTCCCGTTGATTCCATAGCTTCGAAGTATTCCTTCGGGAGCAAGATCCGATTTTTCTGTTTGATCTGTTCGTCTTCTTTGTCTTGCGGTTTGTCGCTCCCAATTCTGGTCAAGGCGTCTGGTTTTCCACCTTCTTTCCCTGGTCGATATTCAATCTTGAAGTTGTATTTGCTGAGGCTTTCCATCCATCGGATTTGACGATCATTAAGTTCTTTCGTTGTCATGAAAGGAACTAGGTTTTTGCGGTCCGTGAGAACTCTAACCTGGTGGTCGTTGTTCTGTATGTATCTTCTCCATTCCTTGAGTGCTTGAACTATGGCTAGTAGTTCTTTGTTGGCCACGTCGTAGTTGCATTCGGCCAGTGTCATCGTTTTCGACCGATGACACACCGGGCGCCATTTCCCGTCTTCGCATTTCTGGGATAGGATCCCCGAACAGAGGTATTTAGATGCGTCTGTTTCAATCGTCGTTTCTCTTCGCGGGTCGAAATGAACCAATATTGGTGCTGACGTGAGTTTGGTCCGTATAGCGTCGTAGGCCTCTTGCTCCTTTTCTCCCCATTCCCACTTGACGTCTTTCTTGGTTAGGTTATAAAGGGGTTTTGCCATTCGGCTAAAGCCCTCAATAAACCTGCGGTAAAAGTTGCAGAATCCCATGTAGCACAGGATGTCTGTTTTGTTGTTTGGTTTTGCCCAGTCCCATATAGCCATTGTTTTGACTGGGTCCACTTGGACTCCGTCTCCATTGATGATGAATCCCAGGTATTCGGTTTCCTTTTTGTGGAACTCGCATTTGGATGGTTTGATCTTCATCCCCGACTTCTGAATCTCTTTCATGATATTGCTGACGTCCTTTCTGTGTTGTTCCAGGTCTTCTGAATATATGAGTACTTCATCCAAATAGACAATGCAGCATATATCCAGGAACTTGTTGAGTACCTGGTTGATCCATCGTTGGAATGATGCTGGTGCATTGGTTAGCCCGAATGGCATAACCAAGTATTCGTATATCCCGTATCTCGTTGCGAAAGTTGTTTTCCATTCGTCGCCTTCCTTTATTCGTATATTGTGGTAAGCGTCCTTGATGTCCAACTTGGTGAAGTATTTTGCTGTCTTTAACCGATCCAGAGCCTCTCCGATCAGTGGTAGTGGATACCGATCTTTCTTGGTTACCGAGTTGAGTGCCCGGTAATCCACGCATAGCCTCATTTTTCCGTCCTTCTTCTTGACGAATAGTATCGGTGATCCTGCGGACGCGAACGAATGTGTTATCCATCCTCGTCTCATATTCTGTTGAATATATCCTCGTAGTTCCTCCAGCTCCTTTTCTCCCAAGGGGTAAAGTCGTTGGTATGGAATCTTTTTCTTTGTCTTCGTTTTCTCGTCTTTTTCAATATGTATTTCGTGGTCCACTCCTGGCCTTCTTGGTGGTGGTCTGTCCGCTTCCTTTTCTTGGAACAGGTCCGTGAACTGGTGGTATTCTTGTGGTATTATGTCGTACCACTGTTCTTCCCTTCGTCGTTGTCTTTGTCGTATTGCCAGTTCGGTACTGATATTGATACGTGCCAATAGCCGCTTCTCTTCCTTGGGATTCCATTTGAGGATTCCTGTCAAATCTCCTCTCTTGTAATATCTGCCGAATGCGTGGGCCGATATTTCTCTAATTTGTGCCTATTCTTCTTTCTTGGTCCTCGGGTTATCCGTGCTTCCGAAGCCTTTCGTTCCTCTTGTCGTGGTATGAAGTTCTCGTACTTCATGCATCTCTTCTTCGTTGATTTTCTCGATAATCAACTGCGCTATCCGATCGCCTTGTCGAATTTCTTGGTTGATATCTCCCAGGTTGGCTAGGACCACTTTGATTTCTCCCGTGTAGTCGGCATCGATGACCCCCGCGTTGGTAATGAGTCTTTTATTGACTGCTAGTCCGCTGCGTGGTGCTATCCGTCCATAGGTACCGGGAGGTAATCCTATCGCTATTCCAGTTGATATCGTCTCTTGACCCCTTGCTTGGATCTTCTTGTCTTGGTCGGCATATAGGTCATGTCCTGCCGCTTGTCTGGAGCCCTTCGTTGGTCCCAGCGCCTTCTCGTGCAACTTCTTGAATCTGATCCTCCGATCTGGTCCTTCTCTGAGTTGATCAAATCGTGCCTTCAGGTTCTCTTCTTGTGCCTCTCTCTCTGGTGTTGTATACACCACCGGCGAACTGTTGAGACATCCTGTCGTGCATCGTTCGCTGGCGAATGTAATCTTGTTGTTGTCCCAGTCGATCGTGGGATTGTGTTGTCGTAACCACGGCATTCCCAGAACTAGCT
>JACCEG010000334.1:121720-179961 GCA_014065205.1 Tuber brumale | reverse complement strand
ATAGGTGGCGGTGATTTTTCAATTCCATTATATTTTATTCACTTTTCAGCTAACTTGAAGTCTCCTAGTCTACACACTATTCCCTTCTGAATAATACCTCTGTTTGCCTTACTGAAAATTTCTTTGCCACATTAAAACTCTTGGATGATATCATAAAATGTAGCACACCATCATATCTCAGCGCTATATCATCTGTCTACTCTCCCGAGCCAATCAAGAATTCCAGTGTGGGAGAGTTACACACTTCCCCCCTACGGCTTCTGGCACCATACGGTACGGTACCGTAGAACAAACTTCCGTCCAGCCTGGGTGATAATCCGTGAATAGTTTAGCACCGTACGCGGCCGTCCCGACCCCGAAGGGTTGATAATAGACCGCCTTCACCACATCCCACCAACCCACCCATCTACCCATCGGCGTTGGGAGCCCTCTTTCCTCAATAATGTGGTGACTCGTATTGTATCCATCATCGTCGAATCCTCGGGCAACCAAAGTTGATGTTGGTCCCGGGCGGGGAGGCTTTCCTGAGGGGGGCGCACCGGTGGTTACTTGAAAGGTATGATGGCCCGTTAGTTGGTATTTTCTTTTTCTTTTTTCTTTTTCCTCACCAGCTTTTTGTACTAGTACGGTGCTTACCTGTTGAGAGGGTTGTCACAAGTAGAAATGATCGGGATTTTTTCTTTTTCTCTCACCTACCCGTCATTCCCCCGGCTGTACTCGAGTACTTACGGTACTGTGGTTCTTTAATTGCGCTGGATTTTCGCTCGACGTACCGGGCATCACGTCATTGGGGGTCTTCTTCGCCTGGGAATTTGAGTTTCTTGGTGGGGGGGGTAAGTTACGGAGTGCGTATGGTAGGTAAATGGGAGGTTCGCAGCGGTGCGTGCGTGAGTGCCCACGAGGCCCTCGATCATGGTATATCACCCGAGAAGCGATGCCAGCGGTTGTGGTTCGACCGGTTTGATGGATGGATGGGTATGTCAAGTGGGGGATTTGGGGATTTCGTTTGGAGGTCAGGAGCGGGAGTGAGCCCCTGCGATGTGGTAAGTGGGTTCGGCTGCAATGGAGGAGGAGGAACGCTTTTCTTTTCTTTTCTTTCCATTCCATTCCAATCCTTTCCTCTCAACTCCTCGCGTCGGAGGGCGAGGAGAATGGGGAATACGAACGGTAGGGTGCATTAGTCAGTTTTCCCATTGGTAATTATGTTGGTGATGGTGGTGATGGTGATAGTGATGGTGATGGCGATGATGATGGTAGTGAACCTTTTTTTGGGAGGGGGAGGGTGGAAGTGTTTGTGGAGATTGCGGGGTGCTTCTGCTTCTGCGTCTCCCTCTGCTTCTGCTCCTGCTTCCTCCTGCTGTGCGGTTACTGTGTTGAATGGAGCGGAGCTCATTCCGCTTGAGTGACATGGCGATGGCAGCCATGATTGACAGGGTGAAAGAGGGCAAGAAGGAGGGGAAAAAAAGATTGGGACATTGGTCTTGTCGAGAATGGTTGAAACTTCACTGCGCGTGGCGTGGCATGGCATACCTAGAATACCGGTGATGGCTTCATTGGATGATCGGGTCGTGTCCTGGTTTGGTGTCGGTCTACCAGATATCGTGTTTTTTTCAGCTTGTCTCAATTACCTTATTTAGGTTTGTTGTTTTAGTCTGCGGACCATGGTATGCATCGAGTATAGCGTTTGCTGTCTGAGACCATTTTTTCCTACCACGCCCCGCAATTTTTTCTTTTTTCCGAATCATTCGGTGGGTGGTGGTGGTCGAGACTGGAGTACGGCAAGCTATTTTCTTTGGTGAACCATTGGGGAGGGGGTATGAGCTTATCTAAGGTAGAGCCACGTTTACTGACTGGGTGGTAGAGAGGTGTTTCATTATGATATGCGCACTATCGTGTCATACAGTGGCCACTACCCGATGAGGTTTTCCCTTTTTTCCCCCTTTTCTTTTCTTCTCTGGAGGGGAAGAGGGTGCTTCTCCGGGGATGGCTTTGGTTTCTATTCCGTGGTATGTCATTGGAAACTAGCATAACCTGACCCGAAGAACCTTACACCCCTTCCCCGCACTTGCGGTGAGTTGGCCAAAGATTTAAGTTGAGAGGTTGGACTGTTATCAGGCTGCGCTCTCTCCCGTTTCCTTTTTCGCCGGCTGCCTGGTGTACTTGACGCGCATCTATATACTCGAGTAATAATACTGGTGCCATGTCCTATCAGAATAGACATGGCACATAGCCAGGACTGCCAGACCCGTCATATCGTTCATCCATCAAACAAATCCAGGAAAGTGTGAGGGATAGGTGGAATCTACCCATGCATGTTCCTGTCACGTTCATCGCTGAGCTCTTTCCCCGTACGAGGGAGGGGTTCGTCTGCGTCTCTGCGGAAGCTAATTTGATGCACATCAGCACCTAATTCAACCGAGCAGCAGATCACTGTGCCCGAGTACTTGAGTATTGGGAAGAGAGTCTGATAATCAAGAAACATGTAGTTAGCCCTGACAATTGGACATGCGGTATCATGAGTGGTTGGTTTTCCTTTCTTGTAAACATATCCCTCCCTTGTTTTTTTTTTTACCAACCAACCCATTCATATCGAGCTGCGCGGTCTATCATGTTACATGCTTACTTACTTGCTTCCTACTCCAGTGCATACATATATAGTTCCCTTACACTTTCCCCTCGATTAATATATGGTTACTTTTTGTATGATCGACGGGAGAGAATGAGGAGGGCAGGCGGAATATGTTTCTAGGTGCTCAGTCTGGTGTAATACGGTAAGCTAAGAGGGATAACTATATACGGCAGTGCTCGACCGGGGAGTTGTTACTTGAATCGGCCTGCGCACGCTTTTATCGTTCCTCCCAAATGGGGAGTCGGAACGCACGGGAGGGGTGGAGTACCCGGGGGTTGTGTGAGCATGCACACACCTACATGCGCGCACACACACGCCGTACAATTCCCCCCCCCCCTCTGCAATGCGCTCCTCGTGGATTTTCTCGGGAAATGGCTCCGGGCTGAGTGCACCCTTGGAGGAGAAGGAGGAGGAGCGTGGTTTGACATTTCGCCATGGTTTTTGAGCTTCTTTGTCAAAAACCGAGAAGTAGGGTATGGAATGCACCGGGGTGGATATCGAGCTCCCGTATGCGTGTCTGTGTGTGCGTCCACCTGAGAATCTGTGTGGTGGTGGGAACATATGCCGTTACAGTACCATGCCGCAAATGAACTGGACGATTTTTTTTTTTTCAGCTATTTCTTACCTTTCCTTCCTCCAACTCGCATGATATGAGTAAGGGAGAGAAAAGAAAAGAAAAGCACCAAAACCCCCTAACGGGGCAAGAGAACGCACAAGGAATGAGGAGGGAGGAATGGAAAAAATCTCGTGACGGGAAGAATACCCTAAGATAGCTGCTAATAAATTTAACCTTGGCCAGCATCACGCCCGAGGTAAAGGCGTGGCGTGCAAGATGTCATATCTGCTTTCCCCATGATCCACTAAATAGAACATCACGACAAAAACACAATGCAGCGGAAACAATGCAAAACCCGGTGCCAGATAAATTCCTCCCCTCCCCTCCCCTCCCGAACGAAGTGGTTTCAACCTCTCACTTGAGAATACATTATCCCGAATGGCTGTCCAAGCTATGATTCGCCACCTCCCCCCCTCAGTTCCGGCATCCAGTGCTGTTGCCGTGCCTGAGGTGCCGATGTATCACCGACTTACCTACCGGCACCCACCACCCACGCCACCTGCCGAGGCCCAGTTCGATATCATAAAATTTCCTACCAATCTTATCGCCCCGGTTGGATCCCCCCCCGTCTGATCAGCGAGTAGGCATCATCCCGGCGTACTTGTACACTTTATATTATTATTACCAGGTACCTATAACACCGGGAGAATTTTTTCTTTCTTTTTTAAATGAAGGCTGTTATTACGCTAAAGGCAGGACCACTGTTCAGACGTGTAACGTCTGCGGAAATTTTCTACCTGGACGTTACTTCTCATTACCGGTATTATGATATTGTCATCTCTGTAGTCTCGTAAGTCATCGGCACTCACTCGTTAGGGCTTGAATAAGTTAGTTGTGGCTGACCGGGCCGGCGGAAGGGGAACGTGGTACAGGGCGAAGATTGGCGTCGGCGATCCCGTGGAGGTGTGGAGGGGGGGGAAACCCTTTTAACTTCACGACGGTGGATGCCGTAGGGGTTATTAGGCGGGACCTTTGGAGCCGTTAGTTGACTTGACTGAAAGGGTTGTTCATGTTTTGTGGGGGGGTTTTTGTTGTGCGTTGGTTTTGGTTGTCGTCGGGGTGGATTGGTGGCTGTGGTGATTTGGTTTGTTGCATGGTAAGTTATGGCCGCATACTCACCGGTACTTTACTGTCACCATCGCTTCCCTCCTACGGTAGGGTATTACTGGGTTGATGCTTTTAGGTAGCCGGTCGGGCTCTAGGCCTTTCATGAACTGCTGCATCTTATTTGGCACTGACGAACGGGCTCGTGGTGGATTCACATCGTTGAGCGGCCGGTAGGTGTGTATTTGCTAATGACCCATTGCGTCCTAACTTTCCGGGGGGGTATTCTCGACTTGATTTTCTGGAAATGGTGGGATCACATCTGTGCCTTTAGCGACTCGTGGAGTGACGATGGTATGGATATCACAGCGCGGAATGGAGTTTCGCTGACAGAAAGCTATTGAACTGTCTTTCGCGTATAGTTACGGACCAACCACTGTTGCTAAATAAACTCTTATATTTAATGGGTTTGGGGTAGAGATTTCGATGGACTTGGTAGCGACGCTTTCGCTACTTTTATCCATCCATCTTTTTTTTTTCCCACAATAATTATTATCGATTCCTGGTACGGTACATCTAGCCCTGCGGGAGAGTTTGAATCTCCAAACTTGGCCGTAGGTTAGAGTGACGGGCAATCCCCCTACCACTCAACACCGAAGCCCGGTCAATGATTTGCTTCCCTGAATTATTTTCGAAAGTTGAAAGGGGAAAGGCCGCACATGCTCTCTCGCTCGCCCGACCTTATTCCATCCAGCATGAGAGGAAACCGTTGCGCTCGGCTTCACTCTTGAACTGGCCATCAAAGTGGACGAGCTGATCTCGGTGTTTCCACCGTTGAATGCTCTGAGGGGTACTGTATCGATCGTATAGTACTATATCATACGTATTTCTTTTTCTTCTTCTCTTTTTTCCCGCCCAAGGCAACAAAGAGAAGTCAAAAGATCCCATGTGAGATTGTGGAAAAAAAAAACGGGGGTTCATTCACATGAAGCGGTTCATTTTAAGCTTTATTTGCCCCTACCCGTACAGTACATCTTCCAAAGGACTTTTTTTTTGTATGATAACTAATTCCCGTTGCCACGAGGTGGCTTGCCCGCAAAAACACGGTGGTTGGTTGGTTGGTTGTTTGAAAGCATGGGTTGTAAGTGTCGGCCCCTCCCTCCCCGTCAACCGATACTTGTATAAACTGGGGGAAAAGGCCCGGCAGACCTGTACTAGTGTGGAGGAGGAGGAGGAGGAGGCTCATTGCATCCTTGTTTTTTTTTTTTGTGTTCTGCTGTCAATGTCGCTCCGGGGTTTGTTTCCCCGTGCGTGCTCGTGGACGGATTGAGTCGGTTCCTTACTTGAAACATGACCTCTCTAGTCTTCTTCACCCTCGGTCAGAATATTACCACTTTACCGCATACACGTCTGGAACATTGTCTTACCGCACGTGCCTAGCCCTCGTTGTGTGAGGTGGCGGTAACAACAGGCCGGGAATGCTGAAGGGGTAGCCAGGGCGGGGCGAAGGGGATGATGGGAAACGGCATGCGAAGCTGGTGGGAAGGAGAGGGAAGTTAAAGGTGATAGAAGATGATCGTTCGCGCTCGAGGGATGGGACTGGGAATTTCGATCGCAATCAGAATAGAGAAAGAGAGAAGGGAGGAGGACCAGAAGGAGTGACCATGGTTGGGAAGATGTTGGGGGGGGGGGGAAGAATGCACCTAGGGCGAGGGCATAGATGGGTGAATACCGAGGGAGTAGGGACAAGTGACAAAGATGGTGCAATTGAGAGAGCTAGAGGAAGGATAATTCGACCTAGTATGATACCGCACGGTTAATGCCAATTGACGGGTTTGCATCACTGGGGGACCAGGACACCGTTTGGTGCTTCCGGAAACTTCGACTGGTGCTCCCAGCCGGCAAGTGGTAGATAAGGTGGAATTACATGCCAAAGGTATGGAGCAGCTAGAAGTAGGTTATTGGGGGCTATCGGGCGGGGAGAGTATATAGGGAATGAAAGAGCGGTGTCTGAAAATAAGAAAGGATGGAGATAGCTTTGCTGGCCTCGTGTATGGCTATGGAGAATGAGGTGCCGGTAGATGGTTCCAACTGTGGTGGCTGAGTGGAAATGATTCATAGAATATCACTCTTTAGTTTAGGCCGTTTTCGGAACTTTGGTTGAATTCTAGTGACTAGTGTGGTTCCTATTGTACCCCGCGCTCCCCTAGCTCACGCGGCCAGGCTGTGAGTCTGGACCTCTTTTCAGGGGGTTCGGATTTGCCTGCTACCGTTTCTTCTACCATATTAGCTTGAGAAAGTGCAACACGTGCCAGGACGTCTGACTTTCCTGTTCCGGGCAGTGACTGGAGAAAGTGTCAGCAAAATGAAAACGGCGAGTTGCCCAGAGGGGGAAAAAGCTCGACGTCCTCGGGCGTGTTTGCCCTTCTTCAAGTTAATACGGTACCGGTATGACTTTTGTGCCTTGCGTTACCCGAGTTGGTTTATCTGCCTATTCCAACACTTTCCATTTTCCTGTGTCGTTTCATTTCCGTCTGTTCCCAATTTCTTTCCCCCTTTCCTTTCCAAGTGCGGTGCGCGCAGCTAGTCCTTGAAATGGGCGTCATTCGAATGAGATTTTTGTTTCTCGACATTGACTATTACTTACAGTTGCCCGAGGTTGATCGCAGGTATTGACGTCCAGGGCATTGCGTCTGATAGTTCATGCATGGAAATCGCGAGTTCAAGCCGGCCCCATTCCGAGGGGCCCTTTTTTTTTTTTTTGGCGGGATGTCTCACATTTCTGGACGACTAGCGCTCATGGCTTTTTGAGAGAACTCAACAGGTACTTGTACGAGCGTGAGGTGATGGGTGATGGGTAAAGCCTTAGACTAACTGTGGAATACGATAAACCTCTCCCGGGACGGTAAATATGCAGCTGTAAAAACCCCGAAGGATTTTTCAGCATCCTTATTTTCCTCAGTTGGGGCGAAGTCGTGCCCTGTCGGGGAGCTTTCCGGGGATATTTATAATTTGGTATATAAAGTATGATACCAGATATGGTATGGTAGGCCTCCTCGAGGTCTCGGGGAGTTTGGGATCGATTTGTCCCCTTCGTATAAATAGCTGGCCCGAGAGCTTTGCTCATATAACGCCCAGCCCTGGTATCATGGGGGGTAGTGCTGGGGGGAGTTCTTTTTTTTTGTTTTTAGGCCCGGTCGGGGATATCGGTTGATTCGAGTTTTCTCCTCTTTACCTGTTTCTCTTATCCAATCCTTTTGTTCTGCTCGGTTTTGTTTGGAATGCCTCGTCGGGTGTCTCATTTGTAGGTTGGTGTGTACGTTGCGGGATGGTTTGGGGTCCAGCGGTGGGCTTTTTTTTTGTACACCTTTTCTTAGTGGCACGATATTAGATAGAAGTCATACCTTAAAAGCTGTGATTTTCTTTTTGGAAGATTTAGCAAAAATTTTATAGTAATAAAGTAATGAGTTGGTATCGGACTGTTCGGGCCTTTTTGAATCCCAACTTAGTATGATAGAGGCTGTAGGGACATAGGACTCACCTGGTATCATACTACTGAGAGATTTGACCAACGAGGCTAGATAGTGCCTAATTGAATACAAGCTACTACAGCCACTTCCCGAGACTAGAAAATGGCGGTGTGGTGAAGGAGGGTGGAGAAACCAAAAGCGAACTTGCTCGGCACCTTAGAGTGTGTTTGCATTGACAAGTGAGCGAGCGAGTAAAGGTGCTATGAGGAAAAAGTGAGAAGAGTATCATAAAATTAATAATATTATTATTATACATTCCCTACAATGATTAACCCTAAAACATTGTCCCTAACGGGTAAGCGTTCTGCCCAACTATCCTAATATCTCTACTGTGACATGTTTTAACTCCAACCAGGATGAAAATGGAATTGATGACATTGGCCAGAATTAAGGTAGACTGATTGGAAGATAGTCCTCTAACTTGGTGGTCTTATTTGGGACGCTACATGAAAACTACTTGCAAATAATTGACTTGAATTTGTATCATAACTAGGATTTTTACAACAAAAAGTATCCTTCACCATTTAAAATTCCTACTAGTGATCATTACACAATTACAGCTTTTTGTGGAAACAATTTTCTAAGTGCCAAATAAAATATATATCTCATAATAATATTATTATATAGTTAAAAAAAACCCCCCTTATTACACGGTATTATACAAAATTGTATAAATATGATCTCAATCCTGAGTGATAACCCTGACCTGTGTCAGACTGGAAAAATCCTCTATTGTGCATTCTTTCCTTCTTTCCTTCCCATAGCTTACTTGAAGCATATCTGTACTACGTGGTGGGTAAAATAGTAATGCTAGAAAAGGTGGATAGGATATAAATACTGAAAAATGGAATTTTTGCAAGCAACAAAAGCAAGAGGACAAAAACACCGTAGTGAGCAAAATGCCATGCCGAAGAAACAACTACTAGAGCAAGTACTTACTGATACTCGAGGTCTCAAGTAGGGCCTTGCTCATGGTATGAGTACAGTCTCCAATGGAGCCGTGAAGGGAACGAAGCCGTTATGGGGGATTAGCAACAGCTATTTTGTTACCACACATTGTCAGTTTTTTCCTTTTTTTTTAACCTGCCAAACACCCCTGTTTGTCACGGCTTGGCATTCGTCATGGACCCAACGGAGACTATATGCACTTGTGGACCATGATATCTAGCAACAAGATCCTGAAAATGGGACATATTGAGTAGCTGTGTCAATACGGTCGTATTTTCAGATACTACTAGGTGGGGGCGCGGGTGTCGGTACTTTGATAGCGTCTTGGAGTTTCCGTTCGTCATTACCGGTAGTGCCACTGGCCGTTGTTGATAAAACTGTAGGGAAATCCAATACTACGGCACGGGCAGAGGGTAATAATAGAACAGAATTTTAAAATTCTCCATCCTTCTTGATATTGGATTTTTGCTCTTTTTTCTTTCTTTCTTGCTTTCTGCTACTTCCGAGGGCCGGGAAGGTTTGGGTATGGGGAAGGATCTATAGTACTAGCAATCCTATGAAGTTTGCAGGCTGTCTTTTTCCCCTGCGTTCCTTGCCAGGAACGGCGTAGTGGCGGTAAAGTGGGACCGCTAGAAGGGGCGAGTGATGTATTGACCGAAGTATCTAAGCTACAATACAAACGAAGTCCATTATTGAAACCGAATGGATATTAATGGAGGGAGTGGGAAACAGTCTCACCTCCCGGAGACAATTTTAACACCTTCTTGTTCTTAGATCCTGTGCTTAGGTTCCAAGATCTTCCCGGTGAAGTTGTAAATCAGGGCAAATGGAGGGCGAAGGTATTAGACCAATAATAGCTGAAGTGACTTTCTTGACTTGGTAGGGTGAACAAGTTTCTCAAGTATACAAAAATTGCCCTGTCTCACAGGCATCGACTTGATGCATATCGGCGTCTCTTTGATGTTTTTTGCGATAAGCTAGGTGACGATATCCAGTGGATAGTGCGAACAATCTCCAGATCGAGGTTAAATGATAGATTACCTTGTAGATATAGCAATTACCCAACTCAGCAATGGAAGATCCACAAAAAATCAGTGGGGCATGGGGAATTGATCCCAATCTGGGTAATAATAATAAAAAAGAGCTTATATTCAACTAAGCCTCAAGAGTTTGCAAGAGCTACACAGGCATAGTTTGCGTTACAAAAAGGTAGTTCGGCCTCAAGTGTTAGATGAAAGTGGGAGAACATTCATACTAAGGTGCGGACTCCCAGAGAAGGCAAGGCTAACAATATGCTCCCTAATTTTTCTCCTCAACACTACTGAGCGAAAGAGCTCGTTTACCAAGGCTGTCCCAATAGCCCATCTGCCACCTGTTCTGGGTATCTGAGGTCCGCAACTTCACCCCAGTCGAAATCTTCATCAGTCAAGTCCGGTAGCGGAGCAAACACCTCAGGCTATTGTAAACAGTAGTTAGCTTCCGTATGAATAAGTCACGAAGGGCGGGGGAAGGAAAACTTACCTTCATCAAATCTAACAAGTCTGCTAACTCGATCGCGGCTGCTTCCATTTCTTCTTCTGTCGCCTCTCTGTCGTGATCATCTTGTTCAGTCACCATCGTCTCCCTCGCTTGCTTCTGGTTCTCCCCAGTTTCCTCATCGACCACCACGGCATCTTTACCAATGCCAGGATTACCAGCAGGTCCACCACCGTCTCCAGACAACCCCGCTTCCGCTTCATCATTCCCTGCCCCTCCTTTGACCACCATTACTCCTCCCATCTCCTTCCCGTGAGCCTTCCTAATCTTGTAACTCGAGGTCCTGACAAGCTGATGGACAGCCTTATAGATGCTATTGTTACCATAGTTAGCCGATCAAGCCACTTCGGGTGCTAGGAAATCAATCAAGAAAAAGAATACCCATCATAATCCTGTGGCCAAACCAACCCCTTCCCGCCCCTAGGAAAAAACCTAGGCCCAAGCTCCAAAAGTACGTCATCGAGCCATTGGCGGTAAGCTTGTTCTCTATCCCTGCTGTCGAAACGCTTACTCTCGAATCCGGGGGTGCCGGGGAGGATAATAGACTTGATATGGACTTTTAGATCAAAGTATTGGCTGGGTGTCATGCCGATTTTTGTGATGTACTTGGGGATTTTGGCCGTCTTGACTGTTTTTCCTGGCTTTCTTTCCATTATCGCTCTTGTTGGCGCGATTTATCGGTAGCAGTTACAGGAGTTACCTTGCTGATGATGACGGTGTAGTGGTGTTGGAGGTAGCAGCGAGCTGTTTTCTTTTGGTAGTATGGAGGTAGGTGTCAGAGGCTGAAGTTGTAGTAGGAGCGGTAGTAATTGTAATAGGAAGAATGGCAGAGGCGAGTGAGTGGTTGTGATGTGTAAATTAGCCTATGCTAATAGTTGTAGCTTCGTTAATTCTTTCACTGGTGCTAAAGTTGTTGTAGTGTTTGGTGGTTATGGTGGTTATGGTGGTGGTGGTGGTGGTGGTGATAGCCTAGTTAATGTGAAGAGAGTGACATTTTTAGGTAGGGCTATGGCATCTCGACATATGAGGATTTAGGGTTTCACACTGAGTTTCGATTGACTCCCATGTTATATAGGATGGGTTAAGCTTATGATAGCGAGGCGTCTAAGTGGTGTGTGTATGTTCTCAGTCTCCCAGAATTCTATCGTTACCGTAGTATTTGAAGTTGAAGGTGGGTTTATTTTTTCAAGTAAAAGCCGATGAGATAATAGCGCATATAATTGAGGCATGGTATCACCCTCTACGGTCTGATAGTACGGTGGTAAATTTTCTACAATTTGGAAAACGCTGTTTAGAAGGAATAGCAGTCAACTTGCGCAGCTGCTCCACCAAAGCGTGACCCCAGATATTATCGGGGGCTCAAAAAGAACCGGGCTATCAAAGCGAGGTCAGTCATCGACAGCCCAGCGAATTAGTAGAAACCAGTACGTTTCCTAGATTCCGCTGGGTTTCCGAAGCGCCACTGGATGGTATTAGTGCAAAGTTTGTTGTGTTACGGTACAAGCTCGAGAGCTTTCGTCCGATCCCCTTCCCCGCACCCAAAGCATCGAACCCAACCACTCTCTCTCACAGCACAACGTCAAGGAGAATACACTAAAATTTGATAGTGTACTGGCAAACCTGTAGATAATATGGGAAATATTACAGAGTTTTTAAATATTATAAAGCAATGGAGAAAACAGCATTTGAGGGGAAGGTATTGGCTTATGTGCTTTTTTGTCTGTAGCTCCAAACAAAAATCTAAATTACTTTCACACAGGCCAATACTATTGTAAACAATGAGCACGGCTTTGACCCTCTGGAGTTATGCTTCTAGAGGTTTAAATAAATAGTGACTATCTAGCTTGTGGGAAAGTTTAAAGTGTTTTCAAGAGGGTAGAATTAGGAATTATTGCTTTAAAAATGTCAGAGTCAATTTTTCACCAAATTTAGTGCAAAACTCAGTATCAATGAAAACTTTTAAGTGGGTGCCTTACAAAACTATTTTGTTAAATAACTTACAATCAGTGCTCTCAGTCGTCCCGTCCGTCCAAGATGAGGTGAGGACGAGAAAGGGCGAAACTGTCTCGTCCTTGGATGGGATGGACTGCCTTGGAGTCGTCCTGGACCGGGTGGACGGCCATCGACTACAGATAGAAAAAAATTGCACAATGGGACAAATACTAGTACCCAAACAAGTTAAGAAATAAAAATAAAAAATAAACATAAAAAGAGATGGCGCTTAAGCATCCTATATATACCAGGGGTAGTAGTGGGACTTCCGTCAACGTCCATCGTCCCGTCCGGATGAGGATGACAACCGTCCGACGGCCGTCGACGGCACTCCGACTGGGAGCACTGTTTACAGTATATGTTCTCACTCTTAATAAAAGGTTCAAGAGATAGGTTTGAATCACTATAGCACTATATTATTAAAATATAATTTCCATTATTAGACTTATCCTACATCATAGACTTCCTTACCAATACTCAAATACTACTTATTTCTTAACTATAACCTGTTTGTATAAATGTAGCCTTTGTAAAGTAAAACTATGTTATAGAAAACAACATAGCTTTACAATACTGTGGCTTCTCCTTTTGAGATTTCTATTGCCATATAATCATTATAGATTACTAACAAGTAATCTATGAAGACAAGAGGCAGAAATAAATAGGTTTTTATATTACAAAAAGTTAAGCAAAAAAGCAAAGAGCAAATCTCATCAGATTTCTCCAATTTTCTGGGTATTCACAATTTCCAAAGGAAATTAAAGTAGAATTCATGAACATTATCATGCCAGATTAAGAGAATCTCATCATTTGAGTTTGTTTTGATCCCTCAGATAATAGAACTATGACCAGTAACTGGTATTGCAACCGTCAATTCCGCCCCCAGATTCCCACAATTCTCTCTACCAAGCATCCTGTTTTACTAGAAATGCTGGCTTCCAAGAATATTATTATTCCCCCAGATAGTACTTTAGTAATATGTCCTTATAGATCTTTCTCCTATTTGTATTAGTAGATGCCCACCCACCTACCCTCCTATTTGTCCATCCCACCTATACTTGTAAATCTGTATCCTGCTTATATTAGTAGATTAGTAGATACCCACCCACCAACCCACATGTTTTTATAATTTTTTCTCCTATTTTGTTAGTAGATGCCCACCCACCTACCCTCCTATTTATCCATCCCACCTATACTTATAAGATCTGTATCCTGCTTATATTAGCAAATGCCCACCCACCTGCCCTCCTGTTTGTCCATCCAACCTGTACTTATAAATATTTATCCTGCTTATGTTAGTAGATGCCCACCCACCAACCCACATTTATGTCCTCATAAATTTCTCCTATTTTTGTTAGTAAGTGCCCACCCACCTACCCTCCTGTTTGTCCATCCCACCTATACTTGTAAATTTGTATTCTGTATATATTAGTAGATGTCCACCCACCTACCCTCCTGTTTATCCATCCCACCTGTACTTGTAAATTTGTATCCTGCTTATATTAGTAGATGCCCACCCACCTGCCCTCCTATTTATCCATCCCACCTGTACTTGTAAATATTTATCCTGCTTGTGTTAGTAGATACCCACCCACCAACCCACATATATGTCTTCATAAATTTTTCTCCTATTTTTATTAGTAGGTGCCCACCCACCTACCCTCCTATTTGTCCATCCCACCTGTACTTATAAGAGCTGTATCCTGCTTATATTAGTAGGTGCCCACCCACCTACCCTCCTATTTGTCCATCCCGCCTGTACTTTTAAATCTGTATCCTGCTTGTATTAGTAGATGCCCACCCACTCACCCATATATATGTCCTTCTTACTGGCAGGAGTCTGATCCCACCAGAGCCTAAAAGAGTCAATAATTGCTATAATGTGTTACTAGCAAATAAAGACATTAGTAATAGACTTTAAACCCAAAAAGGCGGGAGAAAATTGCATAAAAAACAGAGGGAGAACAACGTAATTTATAAACCAACTATACCATCAGACATGCCATCAAGTAATTAGCAATGTCCAGGTTAGCATAGCACAAGAAAGTTCATGAGAGGAGGTGCATGAGAAGAGGTGCATGAGAGAAAGTGCATGAGAGGATGTGTATGTGGAGGATGAAAGGATGAAAGAAGTTGATGAGGAAAGAAGAAGAGAAGGTGGGGGGGAGAGATCCCTTTATATAGACCCCCACCAGAAATGCCAAGACAGGAAGGCAAAAAAAAAAAAAAAAAACTATTGGAGTATGATAGCAAAAGCATATGGTCTAGGACTCGACACCACCATCAAGACCAAACCACCACGCAGCATCTTCCGTAGCTCATCCGGCAAGAAGGAGCACAATGAACAACCTCACATCCCATAAGACAGTACAACAACGCAAGCGGATTTCCTCCAAGAGTTCCCACACTCATCCCAAACCGCAGCACCACACCAGGCTCTCCTTCAATCCACCCTGCCAGAACCTCTGATCCGAAGCTTCAAACAAGCTAGGACCTACCTACCCTTGAAGATGAATCCTTCTCGCAAATTCGCCCCCCCCCTTTACCTCTTCTTTACTACAAACTCCCCACATGATACAGATGAGCAGAAACCGACGAACTTCCGCACAAAAGTCTACCACACCTTCAAGTTCCGGGATTCTACTACTCCTCAAACCCCCAACTCGCCGTCCAGGGGCCCGGGAACCATCCCATTCGAACGACATGCCCGCGGATCCGCCCCCATGGAAACAGCCATATTCGCAAAAAAAAGGCGTAACGGAACGATAACGACTTAACATGGGTAATACAAGCGCGCACGTCATTGACCTTAACGACGTATATTACACCGAGGAACCGGACCCAATTTACCCGTGCGAAAGCTCAAGGACCCCTAAACCTCACCCACGATTGCCGAATTGAACTTCTAAAGCTTCGAGCGGAATAAATGGAATCTGCGCTATCTGGAATTATTGTCAGGTTTCTGAGGAGGTTCCGCAGCACTTCACAGGGCCAGTTACTTTTTCCGGGTTGCAGCGGGTGATGGATGTTTTGTTGGGCCCCACAAACATCATCATGGGTGATTAGCATCCCGAGGCATATTTCGCCCCGGCTCCAGTGAGTCCGTCGCAGGCGAGTGAGTCTCCATGAGCGAGTGATACAATATGACCGCAACGGGTAGGAAACGAAAGCTTCAGTATATTCTGAGCATTTAAAATTAGCTACAAAAAAAGCCTTACAGCACTAAATACCGGTCCGCCCACTCATATCCTAGACAAAACAGTAAAATTTTGGGGGCAAACTACTCCAGGCGGATACTTTAACATACTGAACTCCAGGACTAAAGCAAGCGACAAGATAAAATAAAACAAAGCTCTCCCCCAGGCCCAGTATTGCGCAACTAAATAGCCGCACCTACGCCTTCCCCAGCAGCCAGCTCTTCCTCCTCGACTGTCTCTTCAACACCCGCCTCGTGACCGCCACCTCCTTAAACACCTCCTCCTCCTCAGCTTCGTAATCCCCCCACCTCCACACCGCAAACCTCCCGTTGAAAAGCACCGCTACGCCCTCCCATCCACCATCCACCCAAACTCTATCCGCATACCCCTGCGCACTCCTCCACGGTTCCTTCTTCCCCATGGACATATCCCAATGGGCCTTCACCTCGCCCGGTATCCCACCACCAACGCTCGCCCTCCTCCTATCTTCCAACGCTGGGGGCGGTGGGTTCGGTCTTAGCATTTGTAGTCTACAGCGGTGCTCTTTCCTTCCGGTTATAGCCCCACGAAGAGATTTTCCGCCCCGGAGGACAGAAATGGGAGAGAGGGCGAGGCGGTATCGTCGGGATTGGTCGCTGAAGACCAGTTCTGTGTTGTACTTGAGTTCTAGATGTGCAAACTGACGATCATCCTCACGGAGGGCGGGTGTGTACCCCCGCGCGGTATGGCGGTACGGGTTGCGCACGCGGTGGTCGCACCAGGGTTCTTCTTCGATGCGGAGGGCTTCTGGGGGGTCCGGGTATGAGAAGCGGTAGTAGATGTGCGGTGGATGGCAGTGTTGTGGGCAGTAAAAGAGGAGCTCGCGGGTCGAGGTGTTGAGTTTGATCTTTGGGGAGGTGAGACGGGCGGGGGCTTTCCAGGAGAGACTGATGGGGTGCCGGCTTATTGGACGGAGGAAGGTTAGTGGTGGGTTATATTTTGGCGGCTTTGGAGCGTCGGCGGATGAGATGCTCTGGTTCGACGCTAATGGGTCGATTGGAATGTTGAATTGGGGTTCCTGGATGTTCGATAGAAGTTCCTCTGCTTCAAGGGATTCTGGTTGGTCGTCCCAGGAACAGCGGCTCTCCGTATCAGAAGATTGTGGCTTCAAGTCCCAGCAGTAGAAGTAGAATTCTGGGGGCGGCGCGCGGTAACCTGGGATAATATCGTGATAGAAGGCGGTCGGCTCCGTATTAGCATACATAAAGTATCTGTTATCTCCAATCCCAGCAGCGTATTCGGCATTCCCGCTAGCAACGGTGTCATAGTAAAAGTCCGTCGTTTCCTTATTGTGATACCCTCCCCGAAGGTTGATCAAGTGGATCCGTTTCCGACTCGACATGGAAAATACCTGCAAAGTAGCCGATCGCGAGATACTGATAACCAGGTAGTCCTTACTACAGAAAATCTCCCGAACGTATAAATTCCCACCATCCGGGGGAGGCAGTAGGGCCGATAGCGGCAGCTTCCAACGGAGCTTATTCGACTCATGAACACCCACCACAGTAATATACTTACTATCCCTCAGGTCAACAACTAATCACCTACAAAACCCAAGGGGCGGGAAAAGCCCAGAGGTGACTTACTCCATAAAGGACCAAAAAGCAACAATCCCGGACCCATACCCCATCGCAACCCAATGATTCGAAGTATTCCTAAAGGCGGTCTCAAGCTGCGCCTCTGACTCCCCAGGCCTCTCAAACTGCGCGACAGTAATAGACTTGGCAATGGGCTCCTGCTTCGCCGAGGTCCTAGTGACATTCGAAAAATCCAGATAGCATACACAGACCGTCTTCCCACCCGTCATAAGATTCGAACTCCTCTGCAGCCAGACCAGAAAGCCATCTGAGAAGAAAGGGCCCCCGTCCACAGCTCCGTACCTCTCCTCCTTGATGTAACCCCTACAGGCCTCGTACATCCGCGGCGTTGCAGAGCGGAAATTGCCCTTACGGATGGCCAGGTCCGTCCGCAGGGCTCTGCGGAAGGTGGCATAGGAGTAAAATGAATGGTTACCCCCGTAGTAGTGCGGTGGTGGGAGGAGTGCTCGTAAATGGATGTTGTGAAGGAGGAGTTGGTGGTAGACCTTTGTCATCGGGGAGTGTAGTATTCTCCTCCATGTTTTGGAGACCTTCGTTTGCTATCAATATCGCACTCGACGAAGCGAAGTAGAAAGAGTGAAAAGGGGAAAAAAAGATAACAGAAAAGTGAATATGTGGAAGCAAAAGGCATACCGTTTGCCAGTGAATCAGTCGACGCATATCCGACATATCAGGAAGATATGACAAAACCTCAGCGACAAGATCCTCTGGTAGATTCCCAATCATATCGAACGGCATGCCGTTTCTCTTCGACCAAGCCTGCAAACTCATGATGGATTGATTGCCGCTCACTTCTGTGAGCAAACTCCAGACCCTCCACCGAACAGCCTTCCCAATCCCGCAGGGAGAATGAAAGAAAGCAATCTGCCAGAGAAGCAATGTGAAGCAAAGCAACACCAAACTGTTTCCCCCCAAAAGAAATGAAAAAAGAAGGTGAAAAATTATCGTGAAGCCGACCTGTCCGTATGTGTGTGTGGGGGGAAGGTGATGTGAAGCCAAATGCACTCGAGTAGGTTCCGATGGCTTATGTTGAGTGAGCTCCCTCACCTCCCGCTTCCCTCTCCAAGGCTGCTGCAGCCTCTGCTGCTGCTGCTACCTACTCCGTTGCCCTCCGCGGCTGACACTACCGTTATCGGTGGCAGGCGAAGCAGGGTTCTGGAACTCAATTGACTGGTGGTTGGACCGGGTACAAATAGGTCTGGCATGCGTACTGCGGGGTACAAAGACAATCACGGAAATTACCGTGGTTGAATTTGAGTGAAGCGAAAAGGAGAGGGGGGTGATAGGAGGCGAGAGGAAGGGAGGAAAGGGGAAAGGCAAAGGAAAGAAAGGAGGGCTTTTCTCTTTTTTGTTTTTTTTGTTGCCATGATGCTACGGTGTGTGTGTTTGGTTGCCATATTATTCATTCCGTTTGAGAGGGCAGGATGAGACCTAGACTAACATCGGAGTGATGGTCATACATAGGTGGGTGGGTATGATAGGTGGAAAAAATAAATATATATATAAACGGGAGCTAAGTGAAGGAATCCGGAGATCCAAGGAAGGAAGGGATGGAGGAAATGGGGGAGAGGGGACAATCACATTCTTATCACGGTTAAGGGAATGTCGTTGGCCACGCTGTTTGGGGTATATTTAGCTCCCTTTGGGCAGCATTTCACTATCGTACCAGTAAGGAGTGACGCTCAGAGCCTCTCTAGAAGTATGGTACCGGTACTTGTAGACTACAGCACTCGAGTAATTAAAGACAAGAGGCTACCGTGGTCCATCAAAAACTCTGCTTTGAAAGTGCTGTACTAGTACTAATACTGGTATCATACCGTATGTAACTCCACAGTGCTCACTGACATGATGCCCCCACCAAATCTAAGGTCCAACCCCAATTACCGGTGGGCTATGATATGATAGCATAGCCAGCACAAGTGACTTGCCCTCCCATCCTTTCTTCCAACCTTCCTCCCTTCCCCTTCTTTAAACCTGTCCTAGGAATCACAAGCAATCCCCCACTCTTGACCCGAAAAACACTGACAATAACCACGTCGCCGTCACGAAAATCCCCTCTCCCCCTCCATAATGCTGCAACATCTTGGAGTGCATGTGTTGATAGCTGACACCCCTCCTTGCACCACCACCCCATCCACCTCAACCCGGAGTCAAGCCCTAGGAATCTGGCTGGCCTAGAGCCGCATCTGCCTCACATCCAGCGCCTTCTCGCAAAATCTCCACGATAACAAACACTCACTTTATCAAAACATACCGCCGAGAGAAATCCTCAAGCTCCAGGAGCACGCGGCTGCCACCAATACCGGTATCACAACCAGAGAGATTGAGCCACTGAACAAGGATCCAAGCCCACTACCACCACAGGCAATCGATAATAAAGCCTTGCCTTGCGGCTGATCCTACCGCAGCCCAACAAGCCAGCTCTAATTTGCCGGTACTTGCACTGTATTCGTACGGTACCGTACTCCCCCGCCGTCAGAAAGATTAGGCTACCACCACCTTGGCTAATCGGATGCCGTAGCCTATGCAGCAATCCATCAATAAAAAATCGGAAAAACACAAAAGCCTTGTCTCCACGGGTGCAAGTCTTTGTACTGTACAAGTACTATACCGGTACTCGAGTACTTGTGCGAGTACAGTACAGTATTTCTCCTCCCAAACAAACCCCCCATCACTCCACTCGAGTATCGTGCCGCGTCTGAAATCCACCCCCCACCTGACCAGAACCAACAATCAGTGAGCTCCTAACAAACAAACAACGACCAAGCCCCTGGAGGAAAAAAGAAAAAGAAAAAAAAAGCTCGGTTGGTTGAGAGTAGCACCTATGTGATGCGCTCAAACATGGGACTGACCCAGCCTCACGGTTTGAAGTTGCACAAAGGCTCTGGCGAAGTACTCAGCTCAGGGGTGAAGCATTGGGACAAACAGGGGTGCAAATGTCTGTGCGAAGGATAGAAGAAATGTCTACTCGAGTATTTACCGGCTTGGCAATCACACAGATGGGTGTTATTTTCCTTTTAGGATATCCTGGAGTTTGAACTTATACAAATGAAGGAATTTTTACACTGGACCTTAATACTCCCTGTTTCTCCAAATACCTTCTCCCTACCACTACTGGTAGTAGTCTACCGAGCCAGCCTTGCTGTTACAAGTATGATACTATCCCACCCGGTGGATACCAAGTTGCATTTTCCCACAATTTTCCTAACCTTACTTTTTTTTTTACCGTCCTATTTGAGAAAGTAGATACAGGGTAAAATACCATAACCAATCTCATCATACCCACTTACGGTACTAAACTTTTAGGGTTTTATAGACTTGGAATCACTTTGTGGGATTTAAAAACAACTGTAGCTACTAGTATGATACCCTTAAACAGATAAAAAAATTCTATGATCTAGCAAAAAAAAAAAAAAAAATCGCCTCATGAATACTACTGATACCTGAGCACTGCTTTTTCACTTCTCGCCAGAATTTTTGCATTTTTGTGTGCTAACTAATTTCTTCAGCTGGCTATATCTGATTGAAGATTGGAAAAACAACTTGTTTACCGGTATTCCGCCCGGAGGTATGGTAGCTTTATCTGGTTGGTCTTTATTTCTTTAAAGTTCCTTGTTATCGTCTACTACCGGTAATTACCTGTATAGTCACAACGAGAAAGTTCAACGAGAAAGTTACTGAACTATAGGGGTGGGGGAACTATTTTTTTACTACAGGGTTAAAAATGTCCCCAGTAATATACAAGTGAGTCCGTTCCAACCATACCACACACAATATTCTGTGGCTCTCGCATATCTCATTCCAACATTGTCCGGTAGACTAACTTTCTTGTCGCGACTGTACTAGCACTTGTAGACGTCAGGCTCCACCTGTTTTAGGACGGGGTTTGAGCCCACTGCCTATTGCACTGTGAAAAGGGCGTTTCGAAAAAAGTGAGCATATCGTATTGTGCATACAAATTTATGCCAAGGCACTGCTTTTTTGAGTATCTTATTATTACTAAGCGAAAAAAGAAAAGGAGGAAAGGAACCGGAAGGTTGGTTTTTGGTGTCCCGTACCAGTACTACCGTATCTAAATAATCCCTGCAGTAATTCCAGCGCCAACCCTTCCAATAAGTTTCAACCCCAAATTTCCCAAACACATCAACCACTCATCATATCCATATCAAACACCAGAGTGAAGCAATTGTGCTAGAAAGCAAAGAAGAAAAAGAAAAAGAAGAACTGTAGAAAATGTCATTTGAAACCCCATATGCTAAAGTCGGAAATGCCATCACGCTAGCAATACATGAAACACAAAATCTGGTTGAAAAAGCATTAAAAAGCGACTTAATAGCACAATATACTTTCCTGGTTGGGAGAGGGGGGGGGAGTGGAGGGTCCAAGGACGAGTAAGAATAAAGTGAAGTTAAGAAGCAAAATCTGACAAGGTAATTGGGGCTGGGGTTGTTTTTTGATTTTTTTTGGTACCGTACCGGTATTTCACAAATTTACCAATCGATTGCCCAGCCATTTTCCTTGAGGAATGCTTCGCAGGCGGCCTTAAGGGCTAGATTTGGTCTCAAGTCTTTTTCAGTTAGCGGCTCTCTTGTGAGAGGGTCGGTGGAAGAACGCTTAAGGTGATCAAGCAGTGTCACGCGGTCATAGGAATGGCCGTGTTTGGTCTGCATCCATGTTAATACCTTCAGCTCAAACAGCAGTTACGGGGAGAGTTTGGGACGAACGATGACAGGGTCCAGCATAACACTGAAGGTGATGTTATCAATCAGGTAATCCGGAACCTCCCTCTTTCCACACCTCTCCGCCTCGGCTTTTCCAAACACCTCCTCAAGAGTCTGAATTTTCTCCCTTGCAGCACTCCTAACACCATCAATCTTCTCATGGGTCTCACTTCCGGAGTAATCCCTCCCGCTGCTGACAGGGTCCCAGGTAGGGCAACGAAGAATAAGATCAACCTCGCGTTCTGCATCGCGCTCAATTATCTGTGTCATCTGCTTCAACAGGTTGCATTCGCGAGCACGACGTCGCTCCTCCGAGAGTTCCCAGCGCTTCTTCTTGACTTCAAGACATGTCGCTGCAATAGTACCAACGCTGGGAGAGCGTTGCGCAATAGCCAGTTCGTATGCACGGAGGGTGGATGATAGAGCCTCATTCGGATAGCCGAGTTTGAGCTGCGCTTGTCCGAGGTATGAATATGCTTTCACTATATTATCCCTGTTTGTGAGATGAGAGGTTTCGATACGCAGAATCCATTCGAAAGTGGTCATACGTGAAGATGGGATGAGATCAATAGCTTTCAAGCAATCGTCTATGACTTGATCGTACATGTCCATGCGCAATCTTACTAGCGCACGATTAGTGAAGAAAGCGGCATTCGTAGAGTCCTTTATAATTCTAAAACGTCCGAGCAATAATTTAGCATCCGTCCTCCGTGAAATCCATTTCTAGCAACTAACAAAAAACAAAACAAAAACCTACCTCCCTTAGGTGGGAGGAGGAAGAAGAGCTCACGCTTGAGTATAAAATTTCTCCGCACCGACATAATCCCCCTCAGCATAGCACCTATCGCCTCACCGTTAATGATGGCAAGCCGGAGACGGTGAAAGGGACAACTCACACGTTCCCCTGATTTTTCAGTTCTTCGGCCTTCATGGACATCTGCTTCAGGTAAGGAACCTTGTGGAGGGTTTGGAATTTTTAAGCGTATCGGGAAAGGAAAGGACCGACACAAATGTCGATCTTCGAGAGAGATAGAGAAATGGGGAAAGGTGCGGATGGTATTTGTGTTAGGCAGGTAGGTGTTGGGGTTCCAGTGGGGGGCGCAGCCGCTCGACTCGTGAGTGAGGCTCAAAAGGAGAAAAATCCGGGGGGAGGCGCTGCCGGGAGGAAACACGCAGGGATGATTGTTTGATAGGAAGGCTGCGCTGCGCCGCGATATGTATGTTGTAGTCGTATGTATGATATCGTGCGAGGGAGAAGAGAGTGTTAAGGTTGTGAGTGGAAAACAAAGGAGCTGGAGGATTGAGAGAAGGGAAGAGAGATGACACGCGCGAGGGAGCTGAGCACTTGAATGGGTACTGCTCGAGTCCTCGAGTGCAATCCTTCGTGTCTATTGTCGCCGGAATGCAAATCTGGCGAGCTGGTTTGTAATATCAGTAGAAGCTCCTAGAGAAACTTAAACTAAGGCCGAGGCAGCTTCGGCATAGTGCTCGAATAACATCGGCATTGTAGGAGAAATTCGCCTAAAAAAACCCCAGTGGCCACCTACAAGCTATAATAAGAAACTAAAGCCACAATACTATCAAAACTTTACAATAGCTCCGAAGCCCCAATGAGAACCCAAGCAACCCATCTCGTTACCCCCGAGAAAATAAAAGAATTTGCTCGAAAGAACAAACCTGAACATCTCCCCAGGATGGTGGGTGGGAATATGATACAAAATTATCCAATCCCGCCGCACCTGCATGTGGCGCATATTCAGACCAAGATCCTCCCTCATCTTCTCCGATCACACCTCACCACAGTGCCATCCTCAGCACGAGACAGACAACCAGACGCTGCGCTGCATTGTTTCTTATCAATGGATCTTATAATTTCACGAAATATCATAGCATAAGGTGTTATGTAGGAAATGTGATAAATACTACCCTCCGAAGCAACAAAGAGTAAAAATTGAAGAATTACAACCCAAGAAAAATATGAAGAAACGGGCCAAAAATAATAAGTAGTATTCCGAAGGGGGAAAAAAAAGGACAGGCCCTTTCATCCTCAGGGAACAGCTACTGCCGAAATTTAGCCCGCAGAAAACATTAGAATTGACAGAGCAAGAACCAAAGTCAATAAAAGCCAGCATCATTGACCTCGAGGTTTTTTTTTCACTTTTGTTTTTAAAAACCCTCAGTCAACACTGCCGATCAGCTTCAATCCAACTTATGCCCCCTCCTCCCTGGATTTTCTATAGCTAGCCTGTTAAACGATTATAGCGTAGTTAGTTCAGGCCTATCACAATTTTTGCTGAAAGTAATTTGATCATCTCCACCCTCGAGACATGATCTCAAAACTCCTCGCTTCTCTTGGACTTTATATCCCAAGTAGCAGCTCTGATCAGCCGCCACTCAAAGAATTAAACTCTCAAGAAGAAACTCATAGAAACAGAAACAGGATCAAGAACTCTCATACCTCTTGTTCAACCTGCAAGCTCTCAATCAACGGTGCCAGCTCGGAATATATTTCGAAAGCCTTCTTGTGGAATTCCAACTGGGCCTGAACCAAGTCCGCAAGATTCCTCAAAGGTTCAGGAGTGTCAAGGACATTCTTCATGACACCGACAGCCTCCTCTGTGTGCCCTATAAACTCGTCCTCAGCGGTCTCAACCTCCACTCTTTGCTCCTCCGTCAAGCCCTCATCCTCGGCAACACCATCTTTGCGCCCAGGGCCGCCGAGGCCAGGAAACCCAATACCCCCACCGTTCTTTGCTCTAGACTTCGCAGCATCGAGAGAGAGACGTGCGTTTTCAACGTTTTTGCGGGCCTTGGTAGCGAACATCAAGTTGGTGTTGAGAGTAGTAGTGAATGCAGCGTTAAACCTGGATACAATCTCAGCATCCTGCTGTAGACGAGCCTCGCCGACTTGCTCGCTAGCAAGAGCGTACTTCTCGAGAGCGGCAGCGAGGGGCTCGGCAGGATCAAGAGAGTGGGAAGCAGCAAGTGAAGCGCGGCCGATAGCATGGGGGAATGTTTTCGGGGCAGTTTTGGTACCGGGCTTGGTCAAGATATTCTGAGCTTCGGCAGCGGTACTGGCGTTCCCAAGGAGCTGAACCTTCTCGAAAGTAGTACGAGACAAATCGACAATGGATTCACGCTACCGCATGTCAGCACTGCCAAATATCCGGCCCAACCCAACTCCGGCCCGCTATCAGAGGAAGAGCAAAAGACCAACCAGATTCGGTGGGTAATCATAAGACTATCGGTTCAAAATCATGTATAGTTAGAACGCACAGCTCATCTATAATAAACTCCAAGGTCTTTGCAAGCCCACCTCATTTCCATATTGTGCCCTAGTGAACTGTCAGTAAGTGAATTCTTGATCTATCAGAAAGAGCTGAGGGAATAACATACGTAACTGCCAGCATCTTCTGGTGAACGTTCTTCAATGCATCGACACGTTTCTCAAGTTCGAGATAGTCGGGAGGTAGTTGGGTCTCCAGTAATGTTAGCTCCCAATCGACCAAATAAGCCCCCCAAAAATACGTCTCGGAAAACTAGTGGATAAAAATATAGAGGGGGCACGACATGAAACAAATGAGAAAACTATCCAGGTATCAAAGGGCAAGCGCAAATGATAAAAGGCCAGATGAAAAACATCTTCGAGTCACGATATCAGCATCGGAAGGAGTTCCGAGAGGCAGAGAACTGATAAGCAGATTCGAAGACAAACAAACAAGAAATAACCCGCCAATCCTCCGTGGCCACCGGGAGAGTCTGAGGAAAAAAAATAGACCATCACCGAATACCTTTTCATCAGCTTGCCCCAGCTGCTCCCGCATAAACTGCTGGGTGCGGGTAGCGAATGGAGTGAAGCTGGACGAGATGTTTTTGCCGAAGCCTTGAAGCTTGCTGAAATCCATACTTATTGAAGACGATGGTAGGATCGACGCGGAGTAAACTAAAAATTCCAGCAGGTCCGGTTTGTTCTTCGTAGGAGGAGGTTTATCACCCAGAGGAACGGAGGACGGAATGAAGGGGGAGGGGAAAGTTGCAGGTGGTGGACTCGGCTGAGATTAGGCTAGCTGCTAGGGTCAAAACGGCGGTGGTACTTTCTATTGACTTGAGGTCTGACTCGATAAGCCCGGTGATTATTGGCCGCTGAGCTGGATGCGCAAGGGGGCACGTGCTTGGCAAACGTACTAGTGACCTGAATTACTCAGATCGGTCCCTGTGCTACGGTTCGTTCATGTTTATTATTCACAGATGATCACTCGAAGTTCTATGTTTGATCGGAAAATCACCAGTGGTCCCCTGACAAGTGGATTTTGGAGGATACGGGAATATCCTCCCGTCGAGCGTTCGAAATCCTAATCGTTCAACCACTAGGGACTCCCGGTTATAGTCCAAAAACATGAATCTGCGGTTTCACCACCGGTAGGAAGCATAATCATTAGCAGTGGGCGACACCCTCCCACGAGCGAGAACATACTCAGCAGGTGCGGCGGTATGGATTAATATTAATATTCCATCCTTATCATCAGACATATCAAATCCTTGATATTCTAGTACTTTGGAACCCAGCGGGTTACCATCTCCCGCCCCCCCCCCAAACATAGACCTTACTCGGTAAAACTGGCACCCGCAAGCAGCTCCGAATAAGCCGGCTTAGGTGACAGGCGCAAAGAGTTTGGAATACGGCACACCCTATCAGGGACGAAAGTCCTCGATAATATTATGATAGGATTTAACGGTTACCGCTGGCCCCTCCAGCACAGCCGCACTGTGGGTCACACAACTACGTCAAAAGCCGCGAAATCCCGTTCCTAGGGTTTGCTTGCAGCAACTACACGAGCCCTACGGATAGATTGGGAGTGCGGCGACAGAAAAGAAAAAAAAAAAAAGGCCTCAATCCGGGATTGAACCGGAGACCTCCTGCATGAATGTTGTTTTACAATAACCCAAAGCAGGAATCATACCACTAGACCATTGAGGCATTATAATATGGACTTGGCAAGTCCAAAGCATACATAATTTATTGGTGACTTTCGATAATGAGCTTTTTGGGAGCAGTGAGTTGAAATCCAATTAACGGTACCGTAAAAACAGGTGGATTTCGCCAAGTCTGGACCAGGATCTCTTAATGCTAGTCTAGTGGGATATCATATGGCTTGGGATTTTTGTACAAGTAAAGAGTGGCTAGTGCTCGTTTGGTGTAAACCAACTCATGAGAAGATAGTCATGATTTGAAATAATTATTTGAGATAGCAGGGTGTTTGGCTTGGTAATGTTTCCAAATCATGATCCCAAATCATAATTTGAGATTATGATTTGGGAAAAGTTTAAAATTTAATTACGATTTGAAGATTTGGGACTATGAATGTTTTGTTTATATCATATCATACTCCTATGACAGGAAAGCCAAATAGATTGCATAGTTTATCATAGGAAAATCACAGTTGATATGCCCTACTTCTTTACTCAACTTCCTGGAGTTAACCCCAAATCATGATTTCAAATTGCGGCTATGATATCTCAAATCACAGCGAGCCAAACAGGCCCCTAGACTACGATAACACATCCTGGTATCATACGAACTTAGCGAATTTTGCCAGTTTTTTTTTTTTTTTACGGCACTAACGCTGGAGTGAGATACGGTATCCCACGGCAATCACGGGGGCCGCACATGTCCGGTTCAGGTTGAAGTGGCAATATCTTTAGGCCGTTCAGCCCGAATGGGACTGCCCTCAAATATTCTACGGGTACCGGTACGGTACTCCGCATACCGTGAGTGCCCGTACACAGGAGACATGTGCTAGAGCGTTAAGATTCCCCTTCCGGGATGGTCTGGGTGGTGGTGTGTGGAGAGATCACCGCAAGCTCATCCCTCCGTCAAGGCAGAAGAAAAGGCAGAAGCGCACGGCACCTTACCAAGAGAGGCAATTACAACGTCCTATGGTAGCACGTATCTCTTGTATCCGAGCACCTGCGGTACCGTAGAGACTTGAATAATTGAATTGTGTGCTATGGTGCTGGGCATTCTTCTCTCAGTAAGGTCTGGCAATTTTGCTTCTTCCTGTCACGGAAGAGGGAGAGGGACTGTGCTTCTGTTGTGTTTTTTCGCCCACCTTCCGGAGAAGGGAATTTTGGACTACATAGCATACGGCTCAGCCATCCTGGTTTCTATTGTACAAGTGCCATGCTGGTTAGAAAAGCAAGTAGGCGCTACTTGAAAAACATCTTGGAGCTATAGCATAACTCTGCTTTTATCCTGACGCTGGGATATCCACTCGCTCCCTAATTTTGCTAGCCCGGAGAGATTTACATGTTTACACGTGGTATTGGTAGCCTAGAAAATTTCCTGACCGTCTCGGTTGAATCTATTCCCAAGGGTAGGATGAGTACTAACTAACGAGTCGCTGCACCGTTAAGGGTAATCTTTTCTCTCTCCTTCGTTGCGAGATAGATCATAAAGTTTCATTGATACAAACAGGTCCCATGAAGTAACTAGAGGAAAATGACGAAGTATTGACCTTAACGGTCTAACGCTGCACATGAGCATTGAAAATCTCCCTCTGAAAAGCGATAAAACGGCAAACCATATGCAATCAGCTGGGTTGTATAACCCGATCTCCTACCACTCCCGTTTTAGTCATCGAACTGTGCAAAGTCCTCCGCACGTCTAACACCGCTCGCAAGTTGATAGCCTGTTCCTCCAATTGTTGCTCCGCAATCTGGACAAGGCCTCGCGTAAACGGCTCCTCCACAGTTTCCAATCGTGAACTATTTGGCGACCAATTAGCTTACATCCTGATTTATGATGGCAGCAGCCGTTGACTTACAGGATGGCCATTGGGACAAGTATACCATCTTCCTGTGCTGCTAAACTCTTCGCCCATTGCCTGATGAACAAGCCTCTTCTCCTCTGTACTAAGGGGAGCATAAAATACTAAGAGCCCATTAAGTAGCCGGCGAGCTTGGTCGACCCTATCTTTTAGGGGACCAATAGTGCCTGGAAGTTTCCTGCAGAGGTATTCACAGTAGTCGAGGGATTGGCGCACTTCCTCAAGGCTCTCAGGCCCAGCATCTTCAGGAATCGGTTCTTGGGGGGGTGGCGGTTCGGCTCCGCCAAGACCGAGATTGGCCATTCTAGCTTCTAGTGGCCTGTTTTGTCTCTCAGTGGTCAGTTTGTTCCGATAGAGAGCGAAGAACTGCGCCTGGTAAATTCGCGCTTCGCACTCCTGCTTTTCCATCTTTGTATCCTGGCAGTCGGTGATAAGTGTTCCGCATTCCGCCCGCATTTCCTTCAGTTGCGTAAGGAGGGCGTTTCTATGTGTCTTGCTGAGGCCTTTTGGGACTACCGGGTCGGTGCTAACCTTGTGCCGATCCCATAGATCCGCCCAACGTAACTGGAAAAACAGCAATTGGCCTTTCAATCTGAATCCGAATTGGACCGTCGAGCTGTCTATAACAAAGCTGCTCTGTGTGCCCTTGCGCTTTTCGGCGTTGAGCACTAGTTGGCGGACTTTGCCATAAGGTTGCTCCTCCTCCTTAACCTTAAAAACGTAAGCCTGCAGTCGCTTAGCAAGGCCTGTGTTGCGCTGCGCACGATCCAATAGTAACTGCGCCATGGGGGCTGTTCGGTCATTCGCAGGTCTGGTTCTTAGGTCCCGTATGAAATCATCCCGGTTGGCCTCCCGCAGATCCTCGGCATCGGAAACCTCGTTGAATAATTTGGCAAGCTCAACGTTGCTGCTGATACAGAAGCGCCGTGTGGCTTCATCGAGACTTGCAGATTTAATTATACGGTTATATCGGTGGATGTCCCTGAGAGGAGCTCTACAATCCGGACAATTTTTGATTTTCAACTTTTCCTTCTCTGAATCTCCATCCGCCGGTTCGTCGCTGCCGTCAAGCGGCCTTGGGCCCTCGATTCTGCCAAAAAGGTTAAATCTATACACCCTTTTTAGGTCCATATGATTGTCATATGTGTCCAGGGTATAGAAATGCCCGCATTTAGGAACGATGACTGGATCCTCGTCCAAATTGATGTTGCGGTAGGTCTCAAACATGATTAGATCGACCTCTCTGTCCAATATTTCGTCACTTCCGCATTCCTGGCAGTATTTTTCTGATGGGCATTCCTCCCCGCAGACAGAGGGACACTGGTGGGAACACGCAAGCTGCAGGTCGCAGCGCTCAAAGCATGGGTTAATGTCGCAAGGAGCGGCGCATGGCATCTCACAACGAACTCCTCGGTGCTGGCACGACCACCGACATTCTTCAGCGCACGGAGCACAGGCCTCTGAGCATTTCTTCCCGCAACGTGAATGTGCGCATCTAACCTCGCAGGGCTCACTACACGGTTTGCAGGTGTCGCCGCCATGACAAGGTACGCTGCAGCTGTGCTTGCAGTTGGTGAATTTTCTTCCACAGGCAACCCTGCACATACCATGGCTCGTGATGGGAGTTTGTTGGACGTCCTCGGGGTCAGGCCACCTAGTGCATTGCCTACACTTCGTCATGCATTTGTGGCCACAAGGAAGATTTGCTCCGCATGGCTCGTTGCATTTGTGCTTGTCTACATCGATATGACATCTTAGAGATACCACATGTCCACACAAGGGGAGTTTTCGCCTGACCTCCCTCTTGCATTTGACACCTGCGAGGTTTTGGAGTTCGAAACACCTTAGGGTTGGCGATACGTGCCCACACGGCAGCACGGCTCCAGGTACTGATACGACACAGTTGCCACAAGCGACTCCACATGCTTTAGGGCAAGAGTGATCACAGTGCTTAAAGGCTCGCTCACACATATCCATGCATACTGTGTTCCTATGGAGTGTGTCCGAATGGCATTTTTTGACACATGGATGGCCGCAGTCCAGTCTCCATTCGCAACGCTCATCACATCCGCCTTCGGGAGAGAAGACATGAAATTCTTCAGGAGTCTTGACTTTTATGGGAGTATCCGGATGCCGAGGGCAGCGAAGCGAAAGTGTCTCGTCGATGTTGCCTTCTTGTTCGAACATACCGATAACCTCCGACCACATTTTTACCCCATTGCAGGTGGCGGCATTACCAAAAATGTACATCCCGTGCTGAGCACGACTATTCATATGTTTAGCAGTGGATTACAGGTTTGGTAGTATGGAATTTACCTTAAGAGCACGTTGATCCTATTCGAGGTTCGCAAAAATCCACATTTGCCGGCGTCATTGCTTCTGACCAGTGATATTACCACAACCTTGGCCTCCTCGCCCTGATGGATCCCATAAAATTTAGCCACAAAGTCTCGACAAACCGGGGGTTTATACTTACTTGAAAGTTATCCACGGTGGCAACTCTTACTTCGTTCAGTAAATTTCCTTTGTTCACTTCCCTTCGTCCCGTGGTCGGTGGGTCTAGTTCCAAATCTCCATCTTCCTTCGATTCCTCCAAATCGAGCTGTTCCTGGTCTCTGTCTCCAATTACAACATCAAAAACCGAGCCCAATTTCTTTCTCAGGTTGAACATCTGCCTCAAGTAGGGTGTCAATACTGCGATATCACCACTCTTATACACCCCTTGCCGAGACAAATGTCTCACAAGCCCAACGACCATACCGACCTCAAAATCGTTCGCGTGAGAGGTTTGTATCAATTCCATTTTGTCTGCTCCCGCTTCGGGGTGTTTATGATCCATCCAAAACAACCGCTTCGCCAAGCCTGGAACGGGAGGGTGGTTGAGCGTGGTGAAGTGATCGTGTAATTTAGGGTAAAGTGGTTTCCTGATCAAGGCAGAAATAGATGGATGCATCCGTCTTTGTGTCTCCAACTCTGCGATAGGAAACTTCCTACCTCCGTACCTTTCGTGTTCGACTGTGCGCTCAAACAGCGAAGTGTCTAACCCATATTTTCCCCCTCCCTGAGGATTTTCAACCGAGTAGTCGTGATTCATGATCTGGGGCCGTAGCTGTTGATGATCTCCGATGAGAATGGTATGTTCTAACGTCGGCAGCAATGCACTTAGAATATGGGCTTCCAAGACCTCCGCGGCTTCTTCGCAGATCAGGACCTTCGATGTGAGGGAGCGGATAAGCTCCGATCTTGATGCGAACCCCGTGGTGGTTACCCCAATAACACTACTAGCCAAAAGGCATCGGCGTTCCTGCTCTTGGTACTGCTTGCTAAGATGTGAACTGCATTCGATATGTTCATTGACTCCCTGGAGAAGATCCGAGCTGGCAACAGTTCTCATATCATCAAGCCAGTATTGCTTAAGCTTCAATTTCTCCTCGTAAGACATCATTCGGATATCTGCTCGTAAAAGCTCATTGATTGGCCTATTGGTGTTTGCATAATAAGGGTAGACCGGGTCTTTGCGGCGAATCCAGTTTTCAATGACAGCATGGGCACCACCTCGGGTGTCTCTTTTGACAATTGTGAATCCATCTTCATCCTCCTCCTCAAAGCCGAATAATATGTCGTAGGCCATGGGCTGATGATCCTCGAGATAGCTTTTCAAGGTGCCCGTACTATTTGGGTTAAGTAGCTGAACGCAAACACCATCCATCTCCACGTCAATTTCTTGCAAGCGATGACGGGTTTTCCCAATCTCATGCCTTTCCATTACCGTGGGCTCTTGAGATTGCCTACAGACATCTTTCAATGAGAGAGACGCTATTTGCTCGTGTTTGGAGCGGGATCCAATGCGAACAATATTCGTTATTCCTTCACCAAGGAGATGCTCCAGAAATTGATCAAGGGCATGGTTCGTATAGCAACTAATAGTTTTCAGAGTCAGATTTTAGCTCTACCAATAGTCACCGAGGGTGTGGACTAAAAAGGCTAACGTACACACATATGATAGGACCAATTTTCGTCTTTAACCGGTTTGCTAACAAAACCTTAACAACCTGCACCCCAAGATATGACTTTCCGGTCCCCGGCGGCCCTTGGATCAACGACAGCTCTTGGCTCAAACTGGCAATCATTGCCTGACACTGGCCTCTGTCAAGGGTTGTATGGGCTTCTAATTCCCCCATTCTAAAGGGGTGATTTATCGAGTACTTCAACGGATATTTGCCAATAGTGATGCTACTCAAATCTAATTCTGTTCCCGGCTTCGACATATACAGAGGAGGCGGCACAAGTGTGTATTCAGACCAGGGGTCGGGAGAGTAATAGTAAACGGGTGACGGGGCAAGCCATTTTTGAAACGGGAGGAGGCTTGGGCCCTTCGATAGCTGCTGCAAGGTTTTTAGAACTGGATCAAAGGAAGCAAAGAGCAACCCCGGGAACTCAACCAGGGCCCTGGTGGTACCAGAACCCTCGAATCCTGTGACTGAATTGAATATATTGACGATATCGTTTTGTGAAATCGACTCGGCAAAACGAAACTTAACCATACACCGCTCGGAATTGGAAGCGAGATCCCAAACAGTCCTCTCGCGTCCCACGCTAAAAGTTTGCCTCGGCTTAGTTTCCGTTACTTCCCTTTGACAAACCACCAAGAAAGTGCTTCTCTTCGAACTATCAGTCAGGCATATAAGGGAGCCAATACCCATGTATTTTGACCTCTTCCACCATTCAAGGCGCGCTGCGTCAGTAAGTTTTCTCACTTGGCTTGGCTGGTCGAAAGTCATTGCGAGAACAAGTCCTTCCCTTGCATTGAATGCTACATCCTCAATCTGTGCGTTCTTGTAAATCAACGTTTGAATTGGAGTCTTACGCCCCTTATCCTTCTTTCCCTTTTTCTTCTCGGTCTCTATAAGCTCTTGCCAATCTTCGTGGACCAATCGCACAGCTTTCCGGAGTTGGCCAGAAGTATCTTCTCTGAGCAATCGGAATTGAAAATCTAATACCCGTGAGATACCTTCCAGGTGATGAGGGCTATCCAATGATCTTAGGGGAAGAAATTCATTCCGGTGAGATTGTATCTCTTCCGTTGACGGTAGGATATGAATCTCGGAGATGTCTGAGTGGTCGTTATCGTGTCTTGGGCCCTCGCGTGACAATCTACCTGGAGGGTCTATCTGCGTCTGATACTGCAACTTAGGGTCCCTTGCGAGTCGCAACGGCGCTATGCCCCTCGCTCGCGGGATCGCATCGCCCATATTGAGAAGAGTCCTGATCCGACTAAGCTCGCCTTGGGAAACACGAAACGCATAATTAAATACACCATCGGAATTGCTCTTCGCGGCACACGCGCTTAAGGTATCAACGATTGGTTTGAACGCTTCCTGAACTGATGCACCCTGATTCATATTCAGAGTATTAAACAGCGCCGAGGTCGCAGCAGAAAATGCGGTTTCGAAGTCCTCTTTGTCTTCGGTTCTCGATAGCTCTGGTAGATTATCCGCAACTTGTCGGAAAAACCCGGTGCCCCTTCGCCCATTGTGGCCATACACGAAGTTAAAAATAGTCCCCACTTCCCTCTCAAGAATTAGCGAATTCCTCATTGATTCGTGGGCCATAACCTTCAAAAATGGGATGGCATGTTTCTTGAACGAGAGTCTTTGAATTGAATAGCCAGATACGACGAATGTGGTATCAACGACTTGAGCTATTCGCCGAAGCCCACGCTCAGAGCCAAGGTCTCTGATCAATTGTTGGATGGTTCCTGTAGTCCCGATGTCGAGGATTCGCAGCGCATCTAAAAGAAACTTCTCCATTTGGCTGCTCGCCAGATCAGGGGGCGGCTCCTGCGTGAGTCCATAGTTATTTTTTCTCCCAAGCAGCTGGCTCCATCCACGATAGAGAGACTCTGCACTAGATGGATCTTCGACAACTTTCGGGAGATTGGGGTCATGAGAATATTTGCATTCATCGCCGAACCTGCATCGGCCATGCGTTTGGAAGAAATGGCAAGGGGTCTTTGCTTTGACCGGGGCGGAAGAGGGGGAGGAGGAATCGTTATCGTGGGAGAATTTGCAATCACTTCCAAAGCGACATTTCCCACCACTTGCAAAAAAACGACAAACACCACTATAGCTTGATTATTAGCAAAATTTAGGAAGTTAGGCAGGTGACAATAGGTACAAACCTTTTTTTTGTGGAACTCATCTTCAAAACTGGTTTTTTGAGCACTTGAGAGATCAGGGCTCCCTTCCCTAAGCAGCCTCAGTATCCAGGGACAACTATAGTATCCACTTTCCCAGGAGGCTGTCAATCACATCCTAGATGCTGAGGACTCTGGATCTGGAGAAAGGGTCAGGGAATTACCTTGTGAGGGCGATAGACCCGGAATGCCCCGAAGGTCAAAAACAAGGCCCTTCGTAGTAAGAAAGTACCGAACAGGATAAATTGTCAGTCGCAAGAGGGAAGAGGAATGATAATTTTTGTTTGTAGGTCAAACTGGTTTGGAGAACAGCACTATTTGCAGAATCTCCAATTTGAGGCAAGGAAAGGGAAAGAACAAGGTCAGAGGCGGGGGCTACAGTTACATCCAGTACTTGTATGCACAGACTCCCACGTCGATAAAAGAACCCGCTGATAAACCCGCAGTGATCAGTTGCCTATACGGCCACTGTGCATATCCTAAAACGAACTCATAGGGGAAGGATATTGTACTGTACGGTACAATTGTCTCCAATTACTTGAGGACCACCAACAAAGCCTACCACTGAGGTGCCTATCCCTCCTATAGAGTAATGCTATTGGTGCGGTGACAATCAGAACTGGCCTGAATGTCTAGAGTGTTATCATATTCCTGGGTACGGTATGTCCAATTGCTATCTTCCAATAAATATGGCTACGGGAATGCGCAGTGCATAGCAGCCTAGTTTTAGGCTGCCGCTTGAACGGTAGGCCTAAATTCTGGCATTATACGCCAAATACTGCTGTGTTTGGAAACCCACTATCCAAACTCTCCAAATACCTCCTAACCCTGCTAGGAAATGGTGTTTCCAATGATGTAGCTTGAGTTAACACTTAAGAGATTCAAGAGATTTTGTGCTAATCCAGGACAGATGCTAGTATGGGTGGGAGTTTTAATATCCACGGGCAGGTAAGATGTTGACAGCCCAACAAGAGTTCAGGAATGATCAGATTTCATATTCCGGCGCCGCATCAGAGAGGGAGCTGCCGTGAAAAATAACCTCCTTTTCGAAGAAACTCTTACCCCGCATCCGTGCATTATGTTGACTGATTCGTACACTTCCGTATCTCAGGATCCCATGCCAGCAGACGTTGAACCGGGCGTTCTGTAATGGCTGGGGCCATGCCAAGAATTCAGGCATACCACCACTACCGGTACCCCCGGACAGCGCGAAACAGGAAAATTTGTTGCCACACAGCCTAAGCCGGATGTGGAATAAATCGGATTTTGTGATTCGTTGTCAATTCAGCATCTCCAGAGATGCTGAGTCAGCGGTAATCGAGAATGACCAACCCCGCTACCAACAACTGCTATTTGATACCACTTTTGGTATGATCAGGATAATACTCGAGTACAAGTATCTTGGTTGGTTTGGTCTGGCGCGCCTGGAAACGGATTTCACTGTTTCACACCGCCCAAGGGATACTAAGCACCTACCAGAAGGTGAGCAGTTAATCTAGGTTAGCCTGCAAAATAATCCCTGTCTTATACGAAAACAGCTCAACAAGTACTTATCTTTGTTGAGCTAAAAACTGGAATACCGGTACCTATACCCGGTACTAATTGGGCCTCGCGCTGGGAGTTTGGAGTTGCCTCTCCCAAGGACGTCTATTGTTTTTTTTCCCTTCATCGGCTTCAGCAGGGGGTTGAAAGCCAGCTTTCCTCGCTCTGACTACCCAACCTAACCCAGAGAGGGGAATTCTGGACGTCTTAGCACAAGGTCTAATTATTCTAGTTTCTAGCGTGCAATACTTGTGTAATGGCACCCCCCCGCTATCCCGGGCGGCCAGAATCCAAAGAACCTACACAGCACACAATGGGTGATCCGGGACAACAGGCCGTAAAGAAATTTGGGACTCACATTCAATTAGGCCTACCGTATCCATAGCTAACTAAAGGAGCACCGCCGACAGAAGTTCCTGCAGGATGGCAGGGTGCGACTGCACTGTGCACCAATCAGTCAGGAAACCTTTACATCCTTTCTCGAAACACAGGCAAAGCTCCTTCCGAATTGACGAAATTCACTCGTGGCATCGGGGGGTTGTTCGATTGATGCGGGAATCAACGTTTAAAATCGATGTTTAGCAATCTCGATTGAAGGTGGAAGGATACCGTAGCCGAGTGAGGTGTTTGAGAAAAGAGACTTAGAGGGGTCGTAAATCGAACTTTGCAAAATGCGATACTCGCCAAGACGCGCAGCCCAAGCTTACCTAAGTGCCAAGCAATTTTTCATTTTTTCGCCCCCCGCCCTCAGTCAGGCAGAATCAAGATATCATACCTCCATGAGTTTCGCCAAGCTCAACTTGGCCCTGAGGCAAAGGAGGACTCGGATGAGTATAGTATGATAAATATTGGTATTGGAGCCTCACTACGCTCGGCAAAATTGTGAATTAAGTCCAAGTTATTCCTGAGATACTGCTCATGCCGAAAGCCGCAGTCATTCCGCTCCGCAGCGTGGCTGCCCCCACTTGCCTGCATTCCGAATGATACAAGGGACTATGCCACCTGCTTGCAATATACTGTACCGGTATTATAGATAAAGCCTTTAATGAGGTTAAGGAGAACACTTCCCGGGATGCACACTCGCACCCTGAGCAAAACACGAAGCTCCCTCGATACCTATAATCCCCTTGATACCGGTATTATACTTCCGGCATCCGTACAGTACCTGTAAATAATAGAACAAAAGAAAAAAAATACCATTAAATTTTTCACTTGATTCGCTATCAGCATACCTACAGAGCACATGGCAGCTCAGTTGAAGGTTGAAGCCGGTTGACAAAAAGCCCTCACCTTTCATATCCACCCACCTCAATTGCTCAAGGACCCGAAACTCCTCCGAAATTTGAATCATATAGAATCACTCGAGTTCTTGATCATACGGTACCGCAAAGAGGTCAAAATAAAGTGTGGCTCCGGACCCTTCAAAAAGTAGCCCTTCTTGGCAGTTATGGTATCATATTTCTCTTGTGAGAATCCTCCCACCTAAAGGCTATGATGCTCTCTACTCAACCGGGCTCGCATGCTAAACAAAACTCTCTTCGGACGTGAAAGTGGGCTTCACATGAACATGCGGCAGCTTGGGAAGTTCACCCAATAAGCAGCGGAAGAAAGGGGGCTGAGGTTAGCGTTAAGACATCACAACCCAATCATTCGGTACGAAAGTGATAGAGAGATAAAGCCTAATAAGCCCTTCAGCGCATGGAGACTTGAGATACGGATTTGGAATTATTATTTGGTCGCACCCTGGTAGTGTAGTGGAGCTGTCCTCCGTTAGTTCATAGTACAGCTAGAAGTTGTGTTATTCCATTCCGGTTATCTTTCGTGAGGCGGGAGATGGCTATTGTGATGACCACGTCCAGATTCGAGAAAAATAGCTACAGTTTTGGAGTCTGTGAGAGCTTCTGAAATTTGAAATTTCCGAAATAATTACCGCTTTATCTGAGTCGCCATAATAACTTCCAGGTGCTCAGACTGTATTCCCGAGCTCTTCCACATAGTCGATCCCATAGCAGGAGGGCACCAGGTCCATCAATGGTGTGAGTAGCGAAATATTGATCCCTATATTCTCGGCTACTTGAATGTGTACGGTAGTTTGGTGGAAATGCATGAGGGGGGTAACACAGTGAACTCGAATTGCCCATGTTCGTTTCCGTTTTTCCCCCACCATTTTGGTGTGGTTTCGCAGGGTCACGACTTGGTGCTGTGCAACGGACAACCAGTGACGAGCCATGTCCAAGGACTGCACAAAGTATCATATCAGAGCCTTGTGAACCTATTTCAAAATTAACATCCTAGTGAGCTATTGAGACTAGAAGTTCAAAAACCTCGATTGTAGTCTGCTTTTCCCCTGACCCTTTATCCGGCACAATTTCCAACTATCATAACTTATCTGGCACTGTGCAACGACCTGCGACACACCGCAACTCGTTGAAAAAGATCATTCTGTCGTGTCTTCCCACCTGGACTGTAGACTATTCTCTCGTCCACTCAGGTTCGAATAAGCCACACGCGTTTCAAGAACCCCACCACCTTTCCTTCTGCCATCACTCTAACTTCTCACCTACAACATCGTTATCACTTGCCATCCTCCGTCAAGCAGGTCTGTCCCTTCCACCCCATGATCATTACAAACAAAGTTTCTATCTAACCCCGTGCCGCGGCAAAGGGGAACGAAATCAAATTACTGCAACGTCATCATTCAACTTCTGGCGCCTGATCTGAAAAAAGGTTGGGCACTAAAATGGGGCTCAGCGAACAATACACTAAAAGTGTCGAAGAATACAGTAAAAGTGCATTGGAAAACAGCGATTTTGTTTTGGCTGTTCGTTGAGCCCTTCTGTTCGTTGTCCCCTCCCTCATTTTATGCTTTGAACATTCCAAAGACAATGGAGTTCGGGACGATACATATCCCGCCTCCGCCACCAGACACGAATCCCATTGTGCTGTGAGCGCACTTTGACTTCTCCCCCACAGATTGCACTGCCACTATTTATCATGGATCTTTCAAGGGAGATGTAACTCCAACCCCCTTTTTTAGTCATAACGAAGCAGAAGTCTCAAAACCATGTAACACAAGACAACCATCTTCACTTTCCAGGATTCACAGTGCTCACTTCATTCAGGGCTTCGGCAGATAACAGATGATTTCATCGCTTGTGGGACTACAGATTTACCAGTTCTTCCTATTCAGAGGGATTTCGAAGCAGGCAATTTGCTCAATTCCACCGTGTTTCAACGGCGATGCGTCACAGGGGTGGGCTCACGTCTCACTTGAGTGATAGCCTGCCGTAGACTTCGGGTTCTATTATCATAATCAAGGTGGGAGGTGGTATGATAGTTCGCCCCGGCCCGCGTTGCAATACCGGTAGGCAGAGATCGCGGCAGGCCCTTCTGACATCCGCGGGGAATCCCTATTTTTTCAGTTCGCTTGTTGACGCATTATACGGTGGTAAACATGGCTATCGGAGAGATGGAGATCCCCAGCTCCGCGTGGTGAAATCCATCAATTGCCTTTCTTGTGATCTCGGCGACACTTTACTCGGGTAGGTCCGGGGGGTGGCGAATTGATCGACCACCTGAGCGCCTGGTAGATTTCTTTTTTTTCTAAATTATGGAAGAAAGAGGGATGCCTTATCACCGGAGGTGTTGAGGGCACAGTACTCGTACAGCCACGTGTGTAAAGTTCTCATGCCCTTCCTTGCGCTGCGCCCCAAGAACAATACCTATCATACTAACAACAACAGAAAAGCAAGGGCCTTTTAGATAACCGCTATCGGATATTCCTGTCCCTAGGGACATTGTAAACCTCCATCACAATTTGCTCTACTGCGCAGTGGAAAGAAAGGGCTGTGAAGCCCTCCCCCCAAAAGCTATCAGGACTCAGAAGTGTACAGTGCACGGACAGAAACCCTGCAGACCCGGCAGTACATCACAAGTTCATATGGCCAAATATTTGTATCACTCGCACGCTCAACCACACGCACATTCTCGACCACCAACCCATCTACACCCATTCGGGCACCGGGCGGACACAAGAGTCCGCCGAGTTCATCTCCACCCCCATCGAATCCACGCACCCGTAGCACAAAATACGGTATCCAGCGAAGCGCCCCATATACACTAACTTTCGGTGAAGAAAAAAACACTGTCGAACTCCCGCGTACCTCCGCCACCGGCGCCGCCCCCCCCCTCGTGCTGGTACATTATTCCGCCATCACCCTGGCCCCCTTTTATGATATCGCGAATCTCACGTACCGTGACAAAAGACCTCAGCCCCCCCACAAAAGAACAAAAAGATGTTACTGTACTGTACGCCGCCTTTTGCACTAACCCTACTCAGTAATCTAGGGCGTTTTAGTTACCGGTGTATTATAACGCGAGAGTGACTCGGTTGGGTAGTCCACGCTCCTTTTATGTTATTACATCATTGGTATTTCAAATACCGCAATATGACAGTCCTGTATATATATAAAAAAAGGGCTTTTTTCTTGCTTTTTTGGGGGAAATAGGAATTATGATACCTATGAGAGGAGTGTGTTTTTGTCATGATGTTATAATCTGGTTGGTGGTGTTAGGCCTCTCATCCTTCCTCTTAGTAGGTTTCAGGTTTCCGAGTGATTCTTTGTGATGCACCAATGATCTGTTTTTCTCGAGCAATTCATGTTGGTGAGGTATAGTGCCGTAAGGTCTGTGGAAACTAGTTACACTCCATAGCGCTAGGATGTAACTACTAATATCATAGCAAGCTAGTAGAAGTCACTATTTCTTGTACTTAAATTCAAGTGCAGTTTCATAAAGAAATCCAATGCAGGTTCTGTCTGTCCGCTCGTTTAATAGCTAGTCTACGTAATTTATTTCCCAGCCATTGGGGTTTGCATTATAGGCTTTCATTCTTTGTACATGTTTGTTTCCTAACAACTGAGATCATACGCAATGCCATCAGCGTTAGGTTCTCATAGCGACCACCCTACCTCAACTTATACACGCAAGGCTTCAAAATCTGGTCTTCTCGAACCTCATCCTTCTCGACAAACTTCAACTTCTTCTTCGCCCTAGGCGCCCAGCTGTCACTGTCTCCACCGCCCCTCTCTGCCTTTTCCTGTATCTTCACAAATTCCATCCTCACAAACATCTTGTTCCCATCATCTACTGTCCCCCTAAGAGCAAAGCCACGCTTGGAAAGGGCATCCACAAATGGTTTGTAGGGTTCAGTCCCTTTTTTCAGTCTTCCCTCCATCTCTGCATCATCCTCTACCTCATTTGCACTAGGACGGTTGAACCTGGACTTGATTTCGGCAACCCAAAGTTCACCTCTCCATCTCAAGATCCGGTATGCCTCCTCGATAAAGTCCAAGAAATTTGAGCCCATAAGTGCCAAGCAGAAGATGGCCACGTCTACCGAATCTGGCTCTAGGGGTAAACGTGCGATATCGGCAACAGTTACGTCTGGGGTACTAGCTTGGAGGTCGTAAGAAAGGACTTTGACTTTAGCTTTACCCCGGGGCTTCTGGTGGTTGATCGTAGCTGCTATTCTGGCGTCCCCGCATCCAAGATCAGCCACCGTACACCACCCCTCCTCTTTGTCTCTTGGGAGGGGTGATAGGTTCCCCCCAACACTGGAGTTCCATTTTCTATTATGGCCCCGCTCAAATTTGACCCTTCCCCGCTCCTGTAGCTGCTTGATGAAAACGTCAACAGGATTTTCGGGCCAGACCTCGACTTGCCGCCTGAATCCCGTGTGGTATTCTTGGTACATTTCGGGCTGTTCGCGGAATAGGCTAAGGGAGGAGCTGGACGGTGTGGTATAGAGGGTTTCATTGATGTGCCGGAACCGGGCTGAAGTGAGCTTCTGACGCATCTTCTGTTGGAGGGGGGTTAAGGTAGAGATGGGGGCCGATCCTGGAGTTTTACCGGCCGAGTCAGCCTGGGCTTCGGTATTAGCCGTGGTAGATACTGTATTTGCGTTCCTTATCGCTCCCCGAGGCTCTTTCTTCTTTCTAAGGAGAACGGTCTGGCTATCGCTCCGCGCCGAGTTCCCTTCATTTGCACCCTCGATAGTCTGGGAAGTCAATCCCTCTCCGCCTTCCTCGTCATGGGGTTTGCTCCGTTTCTTCGCCACGGCCAACGCTGCTACCTCCGAAGGATCTGTCTTTGCTGGTTTCCTGCTCCTCTTCCGATCCCTCGGCTTCTTAGCTGGCTTCTTTCCCTCAATAATCTTCTCGTATAACACGAGAACATTTTCTGAAGTCACCACAGTCTGTTTTTCCCCTTTAGATCGGGAGATCTCCTTTTCTGTTTCGGGCGCCTTTTCTGGGAATCTCTTGTTCGCGATCGGAGTAGCATTGCTGCTCGATGCGGACTTGGAGGACTTTGATTTGTGCTTCTTCTTTTTGACCGACTCATCGACTTGAGTCGTTGGCCCAGCCTCGAGATTCCATCCGCTGACCGCAAACATGGGTGGGGAGGCGGAGGCGGAGGACAAAATTAATTAGAGTGACAACAATAATAATCGGGATTGACTGGTGACGATGAGGTTTGTTGGCTCAGCGTCGTAGTGGGTACGAAATCTGCGCAAGGCCATTGCAGGTTGTCACAAGTACCAAAGGAAAATTTTCTGGATTCAGGCTAAAGTTAGACCTTTCCTGTTTAGAACCAGAGCCTCTTCCTACAGTGTGACACGAACGATGTCTTGCGCGGGGTTGTGTGACAGTACACCGGCTAATCATCACAACTTAAAAGTAACCAAGGGTTGGGACTTCTGACTAATGGGAGACTCACCCAGCAATGCGATGCGTGAGCACTCGAAAAGTACCGGTATTTGCATGTTGTCCAAAAACCCCCTCCCTCAACTACAATAATTTCTATATTTAGCCATTGGTACTACTTTAACCTTATCGATCAATCAATTCGATTCGATAGTAATCAGCTCTTGCGGCGCCGAGAAACCCAAAAGTATATATATTTACGTTCTGCAACGTTACACTTATCTTAGTTGTATGATACTTGTATTATTATTCATGCATGCTACAAGTACAGTAGGGGTACTCATAGAGTACGCAGCGTTCGACGGTTCCATTCGAGTCCTTGTCCTCGTACAAGCATCCACGTGGTATCATTTCTAGTACTCGAGTAAACTTAAGTGAGCAAATACTACCCCACTTCCTGTCAGATAACTTACCGCAGTTCATCTATTCTATTTTCGAGGTTACATTCACGGGCACTCCTCCCCTGTGGCTCTGTGGCAAAATTGATAGATGAGGTGGTTTTTAAAATAGTCATTGCAAGCGTGGGTTTCACGGGACTTGCCGGGCGATCAAGGTACAAGTATTAGGTTTTTTACTTCCTTTTTTCCCTTTTTGTGGGGGATCGCAGGAAAAGGTTGCTTTTGAGATGCTGGATCGTACTGGTAGAGTTGAGCCATTGATCACTGATCCAGCATTTCTAATGGAGCGGTAACCTAGAGGACGCCCACGTTGGGTGGTCATTCCATGCCTTCTGCGTGTAATGCTACGTAGATTTTATGTCTGTGCCTATCTATCGTGGCCCTGGAAGCGGTATCGGTCAATAGCATACCGTTGGCATTTGAAATTAGTACCACCAGGAACGCGGCATACCGGTATTTCAAAGACACCTCTTCTACTCGAGAACCCACTGCCATATGGTACTGCCTCCTACAGTTAGATGTCATATCCTACACTACCGATGGTCATATGGCGGCGCCTGTTCTCGGACCCAACCGTCGTACCGTGCACCCAGTTAGCAGAAGCTTCGTGCTGTACCACAACATAGATACCATCCCAAATCTGACTGGATTGCTTTGAATAGTTACAACTGTATTATACCCACGATGTGTTCCCATCGGAGGTTGCCGCAAGCACCAACTTTGATACAGCGCAACAACAGCAGCAACAGCAACAGCAGCGCCTACAGTAACCCAAACACTATGCTGGTACTGTATGATACGGCATCTTGCACGAGCGCACAAGCTTTCTAGTTCATCGGAGCCCTTGGGTACTTAGGCTTGCTGGGTTATCATGCCATGCGGTCTGCTTAGGTAATAGATAAGTTACCACTGCGCCTAGTACCAATTTTCACCATCAATACAATATCCGACGGCGCCCGACGCCTCACACACAGATCCAGCTGAAGAGGTATATTGGGAATCTTATTTTTATTTTCTTTTTCTTTTTCTTTTTCCCCTCTGCTCACGAAATTCTCGCAGACAAGGATGCCTTGAAGAGGCGGGACGGCTCAAAAAAAAAAAAAAGATAAAAGCTGCTAGGTTTGGGTTTTGTTGGAATAATAAAAAAAGCAACACGCACCTTTCCTGACTGACCGCTGTGACTACGGTCCTCGAGCAGTGGGGTTCGATCCATGATACGGATAGTGCTCGTACCAGTTTTGGTACCAAGTATCAGAAAGAAAAAGTGCCTTGCCGTACTCACCTGGCCCGAGGGAATCCCCATCCAGTAAGGGACGTTGGGCGATGGTTCAAAGGGGAAAAAGAGCGCATTGCTTGTGTCTCTCCCGACCTGAGATATGCTTCTCCCTCACGCTTGCTTCCTCGGCGTGCTTTTGCGCCGTGCGCGCTACGCTCGGAAGAGGGAGACATGATCCCGTATTCCGTAACTACCGGGACAAGCACTTTGTCACAGACCATATGGCCCAGGTGATGCCTTTGCGCCGGCACTTCTCCGGGCCGCACTCAACTCAGGCTGTGCCTTGGTTCTGCAGGCCTTTTATCATCGTTATCCCATCAATGCCCCGAGCGGTAGCCGGTAATACGATTTTTTTTCCAGGAGATAGCCCCACGGTAGTCGACAACCTATATTGCATCAATTATCGTGATCCAGGAGCGTACTGCATTTCCATTCATAGTATCTTCACTTCTGTCCCTTGTGGTCGTGCATTACGGTTGGTTCGGGCACTTTATCGATAGCACAAGCCCCCCCAGAACCCCATCCCCTTTTTTGTTTTTTTTTGCGCATGTTTTCCATTTTCCGGCAAAGTGATCTGATACCCATTTTGTGACCCTCATCGGGGACCGCATACAGTATGTTGCCGTATACAGTCTCCACTGAGGGCATGGCGAAACTGGGCGGGTGACGAACAGGGGTACTTCGTGGGCAAAAGGTGAATTCTTCGAGGTATTCCTGTAGGGTTAGCAAAAAATTTCCTTGTATGATAAACGATCCCTGCTCGCCATCCTCCAGCTTCGCCATCCCCGGTGTGTACGAGTACTCGAGTACGGTACTCGAGTGCTTGAGTGCTGATCAGGTTGCACTTTCCCACGTTTTACACTTTTCTCGCCCCCGCCTCACCTCATTTACCCCCCTCATTCTTATCCAGACATAGACTGTAATAATATTATTTCTTTTTCACGATCCCAATCAGCGTTGTTTCCCACTCTGCCGTATTTCTTTCCCCCACCTTCATGGGGAAACTGGCTTAGGTTCTATTGCAGTCCAGAGTCCAGACCGTCCTACTTGTAGCCGTCTATCAAAACTTCTCGCTGAGCTCGAGATTCGTGCATATTCCGCGGTCAGTTCTCCGTTCCACAACCTCCTCGTCCTCCCCTTGCTTTCTCCTTTCTAGAATCCCTTTCTTCCCTTGTTGCTCTCTCCCTGTACGAGTACAACTACACTATTGTCCAGTGCACACGACAAGACAAAAAAGGGACACTCGGTTTCCCGGATTTAGGAAGGAGCATCCATAACAGTGTCCCCTGGAACAACCACCACCTTTTTTTTTTTTTTTTTTAGGGCTTTATAGTTCCCCCTACCGAATCCCGCCTGAAGGTGAACGCTGAGGTGCACAAGCAATCTGTGAAGGTGAAAAGGGCTGTGTGGTGTGCAGAACAGGGGGTTTTTGGCGGGCTATGATAGGATAGGTCACAATCACAGAGCGGCGGCAAAGATCTGTCCGCTCTTAAGCGAATCGGGAGAGAGGATTTATATCTACCTTCTGCTCGCCTATCTCATCACTTCTCGTCTGATCAGCAGCATCCGGGGCGACGACAAGCGAGCCTGTGTCGACAAACTTTCTTCTCATCAGCTTCTCGTCCGATAAAGGATTTGCTGCGCAACACGCAATATTACGTTCCGAAATACGATTATCGCATTTACTGGCCTTGTGGTCCGGGCTATCACACCGGAGACATTCTCTATCTCTTTTCCCTTCTTTCCTCCCTCTTTTTCTCCCCTATTGGCAGTTTTTCTCAGTTACACATGATGGAGTCCCAATTGCCACAAGGGTATCCAGCTGCTGGCGGAGACGATGAAACTGGTTCCCCCAATCAGCAACAACAACCGCAACAATCAGGCAATGAGAGCCCTCCCGTAACAACTGACGCCGCCTCCTCAAGTTCAACAGTACAGAATGCAGCGGCATCCCCAACCGACGGTGGGGATGGCGGGAATGCTAAAGCAGCTCCATCGAGTGCGGCCGCAGTTGCGAAGGCTTCGCGGAAAAGAACCAAAACAGGTTGCTTAAGTATGCTACACTATTTCTCACCCCCTCCCCGATAGCGCAAGACGGGTGAATAAGATACTCCAAAGCAAGAGGATGTGTGGTTAACGAGCAACCCTTTTGTTTCTCTTTGTAGCTTGCCGGAAGCGACGCATAAAGTGCGGAGAGGAACGGCCAACGTGTGCAAACTGCATCAAATCCAAACGAGTATGTGAGGGCTACAACCAACGCGTAGTTTTCAAGGACGGTATGAATGGGATGTATCGCCCAGGGATGATGGGGGCTGCGGGGGGTTCAATGGACAGACGGCTGATCCAACCATATCCCATTCAACCAGCTCCGGCTCCGGGGTCGGGATCGGGATCGGGATTGCAGCCAATTGCTCCCGCTCCGCCGGTCAACTACCGTCAACCGGAGCCTGTTGCACAGCTGGATCAGAGCAAGCCTCCTCATCTTAGACATATATACGAAGGGCAGCAGCACATGCAGCAGCAGCAGCAGATGTTCCACGGTCTAGGTCAACAAAGCCCTGTTACATCTCTGGGAGATACTCCCGGGCACCAAGGCCAGTACCAACAGCAAGACCCATATAACCAGCCTCAGCAGGTTCCAGTGACCCAAGGACACGACCAAGGTGCGCAACAATACATGTCATACTACCCACAGGTTCCAAGTTCTGCGGCTGGTGCAACCCATTCTGGGTCACCTACGAGTAGCGACCGACCCCAGTTCAGCGCTCCTATAGATTCCGAGTCGGCACCCTCTGTATTCGGTCCCGGGTTAGGCTCTGGGGTATATACCAGTACTCCGATCACTCCATATGCACCCCCCCATCCTTCGGCTACAAATAGCTCTGATCCATGCCCTTTTAACCCCCCTATCGATCGGAAATATGCCGTAGCCTCACGCAGGGAACAATTCAACCAGCCGGCTCAGGAACTCGGGGGGATGTTCAGAAATAATGAAAACCTTATTCGTAGGTCTCCCCCTTAAACTTTGTTGGAGCTGGTGCAGATGCCGGTGTGTACATTTGTCTTTGGTTTTGTCTCTTTCCCGTGTGAGTTCGTTCTTGGAACAATCTGGTGTAGATTTCTCCTGAGAGCACGTCGCCCACTTGTTACTTGTAATACTGTGAGCCGTACGTACCTCCTTTTCGTGCCCCTACCATCCTTGCTCCACATCTCCGCGCCGCCTGTTCGGTATCCTAGTGGTAGGGTAATCCTGTTGGGATTACTTTTAAACCTTTAATTTCCTAAGTACATTTGCACTGGGTCGTATTTACCGATAATCGTTGCCTCTTTCCTTGACTTGCGGGCCCAAACTTACGTTGAAGGCATTCCGTCGTTTTCCTCGACGCTGACCCGTATGTAGCGACGTCGTCAGGGTCACCGGGACCGTCTTCCAATCCGGCGGCCATTACCGCAACTGCTGACCCGAGCTTCAGCGGCGTCCATTTCGTCGGTCCGGAGTTCATCCAGCTACACCAAGCGCCAGCAGACCTTGAGCTCGAGTACGATGACCACAATGAGGAGATGTACGATGAAGAGGACGACGAGGAGGACGATTACGAGGTTCGCGATTTGGATGAGATGATGATGGATCCTACGGGACAGGAGATGATAAGTCCGAGAGCGCATATATCGAACGTTATTGAGCCGTATTCTAGACATCTAGCAAATACTAGGATATCATTTAGGTCGTTCCTACCTGATCAAGGGGTTCTCACGACATATCACCCGACTCTGAGTTCTTCGCCATTGATGAATCATACGACGGCCAAGATATTTTGTCATTTCATTTACGTCCTAGGTCCCAGCTTGTCGTTGTTCGAGCGACACCCTCCGAATCCGCACGTCGCTTTCACTCCGGGTGCAGGGCTCAGCGGCCCTCAAAACGTGTGGTCGTATACCGTCCCCATGTTATCGCTATCACATCCACCTCTCCTACATGCGATATTAGCGCTATCTAGTCTTCACATATCCAAGTTGACCCGTGGCCCAACGCACCCTTCGCTTCTGCATTATCATATCGCTCTCAGAAGGTTGGGGAAAGCGATTGCTAGTGATAAACATAGAGGGCACGCGGCCACTCTAACCGCAACCCTGGTTTTGGGTTATTACGAGACCATGGCAGCTGAGCATGATAAATGGAGCAGCCATATTCACGGCGCAAAGCAACTCTTGAAGGAGATTGATTTTGACAAACTGAATAGAAGAGTTTCAATGATGGAAGAAGAGGGGGCAGATGGAGGACAGGGTTCTTATGAGTCAGCACTTCAGCCTTCTCTACTTAGGTTACGGAGAATGAGACGACCGCCCGTTGCTGTTGTCAATGAAGCGGATAAGAACCTTACAGCGTTCATGATGGGCAAAGCTAAGAGAAGACCTCACGGTTCGGGGAAAAAGCCAGACGCACCGTTCAGTCGGAAGGAAGAGGAGACAATGCAATTGCAGGAAGACATGTTTTGGTGGTTTGCGAAGATGGACTGCTATCAATCCGTCCTGAGCGGGTGTCCCCTTGTGTACGCATGACCCACAAAAACCTGCCCTTCGTGACTACACGTTTACTGACATATCCATTACAGTCTTGACTATGTCTTCTGGAGCCAATGCCCTCCCCGAGCGCGGATCGGTACTCTAGGCACAACATATGGCTCTTCTGACCACTTTTTCTTGCTCCTAGGGAGACTCTGCGACTTTCAGGTGCGGGATTTGAAGCGGAAGAAGGCCATGCAGAGGGCTAATGGGGGTATGTGGATCCCGCCACCGGAGATGGGGGGACCGCCGAGGGGAATGGGGAGAGGGAGAGGGAGAGGGAGGCCACCCCCGGGTGCAGGTGGGCCCAGCATGCAAGGGCCTCCGCAGTATCCTGGGGGTATGGGTGGACCCCCAGGTATGAGAGGCCCGCCGGGAATGAGCGGTCCACCTGGCATGAGAGGTCCTCCAGGTGCGGGCCGAGGCCGGGCAATGGGGCCCCCGCTTGATCAAATGCATTTTGGCATGATTCCACCTCCCGCAGGCCCCCCCCGTCTGCCTACTGCCTTTACAGAAAACCTTCCCCGCGACCCTAACAAACCCTCTGTTGCAGCTTCAAAGGATGACCTTCCGTCGGAGGAGGATCTTGAAGCTGCAACTGTCCTCGCGGAAACGGAATGGGCAGAAATTTATAAGGCCTTTCATATCTTCCAAGAGTCACTTGGTGATGAATACCAGCCTCTGCCTATCGAATACATGCCTGTGCAAAACACACCCTTTGGCGCAGCAATCTACTTTAGAACATACTCTATCGCAACGCTACAATCACTATACAACATGGCTTTGATAATCTTACATCGATGCCACCCCTCCATGCCCGCCGTATCAATGGTAGCTGCAGGTGTGGCGGCCCAGAAGACGGCAAAACTCGCAATAGACATTGCTCGCATCACGGCGGGTCTTGTCCCCACTGACCCCACTGGCCAAATCAACCCTGCTCTCGGGGCCTCGTTGATCGAGTCCTCAATGCCAATCTTTTTCGCAGCCGTCCAGTACCAGGACCAAGCACAGCGGGAATGGGTTGTCATGAAATTGCGGGAAATTGCCCGTCTAACGGGCTGGGCCACCGCGTCCCGCGTGTTGTTGGGTTGTCAACGTGCATGGGAGAAGGCTGCGGAAATGGGGCGTGGGCCAGCATACACCAGGCCACCTTTTGAAGAAGAGGGTGAACTGTTTTACGAAGCGTTCAATGAGAGGATGGCAGCGGATACGGGGATCAATTCTATGCAGGATGAGGAGGGGTCTGAGGAGGCTGGGAGCAAGAGGTTTTTGTGGAGAACGGCTGGGAGAAAGACAGCTGGGGCCGTTGGCATATTGGGCGAGGAGGGTGAGGACCTAGGTATCGGCGGGCTGACTTTGAACATGGGTGTTTAGCCAGGGATGAGGCAAACGAATTATCTCATTTTTATTTTTTTTGTATCATATCATACCAGCATTTATTTAACCTTGGCCCTGCATCGATAGTACTGTACTGTACCCACAAGGCAGTTTTCCCTTTATGTACATACATTCCGAGCGCCCGATCGGCAGCACTCGGCATGAGATGGGGGGTTGGGTGGGACCTCAGCAACTGCGAGTCTATGATTCTTCCAAGCGGTACCCGGTTCGAGAGAATAAAGATGGATGGGGGGTTACCCATCCACCCACCCCCTTTGTCCGTCCATCGGAAATAGAAATATAAACTCCTGTCACGACCAAATTTTGTAGGAAAAAAATTAAAAAATTCATCCCACAACCAGTCATTCGGGTATGGTAGCCAAAAATACATATATATATATAATATCCAAGTCCTAGCAGCCAACCGACAAACAAGGGAAAAAAAAAAAAAAAAAAAGCTCCAAAAAATCACCAGAATAAACTACCGTACAAGTACAGCACCCCAACCAGTTACACCAACTCTCCCCGACAATTTCGCAGGATAAACCGCGGGTACAGTACAAGACACTTAGAAATTATCGAGATACAACCAAGCACTGTACTGTACTGTACTGTATTATATTATTATACTACAAATGGGGAAAAAAAAGAAAAAACAAAGCTCTGTTGAGCTTCACATACTTGCCCTTTTATAAAGTATTCGGACACCATGAAGATTATTAGTAACTGTATCTGCGGCGAGCGTCCGAATACTTTATAAATGTCCAAGTACAGTACCGTATATAATAATAATAATAATAATAATAATACAATATAGTACAGCGAATAACCGAAAAGTGAGGTACAGTTTATCGTATACGATTAGATATCAGGACTTATGATACTTTGTCTAGGAGAGTGGAATTCGTATTATAATATTATAATACCGGTACTGTACTGTACTGTACTGTACTGAACTGAACTATAAACTATCATACTTGTGTTGAAAAATCCGGAGAGAATTAAATATCATATTTACGGTCAGTCAGTCAGTCAGTCAGTCAGTCAGTCAGTTTGCATTAATTTTTGAATTTTTTTTTTTTACTTACCTAAGCTTTTCATGCTCACAACATGCCCGTCAAGGGGATTAGACTACTACGGTACTGTGGTCTAGCTACGGTAGGGGGGGGTTCCACTTTTTTTTTTTTTTTTCCCTTACGATACTCACTTTTGCTTTTACGTTCGGGTACCGGTAAGTTAGCCAAACCTAGTCCCCCTTACCGTAATTCACACGTGCATATTTGCAACGACCTGCATCTCGCGTAAAGGTAGAATAAGAAGAACAAAAATAAAAAAACAAAAAAAAAGTGAAAATAAAAAAAAAAAAAAAAAAAAAAAAAAAAAAAAAAAAAAAAACACCTCGCATCCTGTAATCCCCGTCTCAATCCGATCCCATCCCATCCCAGTTCACAATTATGCACCGCATAATCGGTGCAAATCTAACAGCACCAGCCGCCCCGCACCACGATAAGCACACGACAACGTCAATCACCTACAGTACAGTACAGTACCATGCTGTAGATAGCTATGATATATTTAAGATATATTGTACAACTGCACACCCCCCACCTGCGCTCAAACTCCCAAACCACGATAACTTATCCTATCATACATAAAAAAAAATTTCTTACCCGCCGGCCAAGCCCACAGTGACAGTTGACGAAAAACAGCTATCTCAAACGACTAGTTGGGAAAAGAAATAAAAAAAAAATAAAAAAATAAAAAGATAGGAGAACCTCGCGCGTTCTAGAACCCTCCAACCCGTCTAATAATACCAGAACCCGCGTAATCGCAATCCAATCCAATCGCAGAAAGAAAAAGAGAGGAAGGAAGAAGTCAACAAAAGCGACACACAGCAGCAGTAGTAGTAGGTAAAAGGAAGCAAGTAATAGTAGTAGTAGTAGTAGTAGTAGAAAAAGAGCAGATTGGAGTGGAGATAGATCATGTCCACGCAGCCATCCATCAATCAATCAATAATACACGGTGAGTAAGACGAACGAGCCCAAGGGAAATAAGAGAGGATCTTCTAAAAGTCAAAAAGGTCATCCAACTCGTCCAGCTCCACACTCTCGGGGGACCCCAAATGCCTTTCTAATTCCCCACCCCAATTGCCCAGGCCAAGGCCCACGGGTTTCTCGCTCTCTTCTCGCGTTCTTTCCACCTCCACCGCCTCCTCGTCCTGCGGCTCCACCCGGCTCTCCCGGATATCCTCGTCATCCTCTCCGTCCTCCCGCTTCACGTGCACCAGCCCGTTGGAAGCATCCAGGACTCCGACACCCGTTACTACGCCTCCAACAACACCGGATACCGCGGCATGCGAATATCCTAACAAGATTCCATCCCCGCCAGGCTCCCCATGACCATCCGCTTCGTACTCACCTCTGTTTCGCTTCTCCCCGGCGATGGAGGAGGGTGGATTGGATGTCTCGCGACTGGCACTTCGTCGGCAAATGTATATGGCTGATTGCGAAAATTCCCGTTCGTCGCCTTCCAGCGGGGGGGATGACAGGGCAGATTTACCTCCCGAGAGGCTTGTACTTGTGGCTGTGGTGCCACTCGTCGCGCTGGGCACGGGTGATGGGGGCGATAGTTCGTGTGACGTAAAATCCAGATCCACTTCCGGGCTAGGGGAGATCTCGCGACGGCGACAGGGGTCTTCGTTTTCCTCGGCGTCCGGGTCCTCGGTATCCGACGTCGAAGGGGTGACAGGTGTAGGTGAGACGACACTAAGTTGAGGGGGTTGAGAGTTTGGGATCGGTTGGTGAGGAATTGCACTTAGGTAGAAGTATATGCGCTTCGGGTGAGTGGTTATTAGTTCTTTCGAAAGCACGCATTGGTTCGATGCCGATGATGAGGATGGGAAAGGGCGCTTTAGGTAGGTGTTTAGTCGAGAGGAAATTATTGCGTGGGGATTAGCCGAGCTGCAACCCGAAACCGTCAGTCAGCGCTTTGACAACCTTTACTTTTTCTTTTTTTTCTTTTCCTTTTTTTCTGAGACATCATCCCTACAGCGCGAAACCACAATTCCCCGATACACCCACAACCCACACCACCAAGCATCTTACCACCGGCACAGAGAGAGATAAGGGGAGGGGTCACCATTTTCTCCGGTAAAAAGCAGTCCAAAATAAATTCCCCAACCGACGGAAAAAATAAAATAAAATAAAATAAAATAAACAATAATAATAATAATAATAATAAAAACAATAAAAATGAAAATAGGGACATCAGTAGGGGAAAAAGGGGGACTGACTTTTCCACGACTCCAAGAACAGGCGCCAACACGGCCGCCAACTCTTTAACGGTATGCGGCCTATTCCCAGACCGTTCGAGTACGTCCACTACCCCAGATACAATCTCATCGTTGATGCCCTCATGGCTAATCCTGCATTCCGGCGGTGGTGAGGGTGGGAGGTTGTTGCGACTGGTAGTGTCGTAGCCGCCAGCGGACAGAGGCGAGTGATCCCGTTTCACACGCTTCTGCGGTGGCTCGCTCTTCGTCGTAGACGACGAAGGCGAAGAGCGCGAACTCTGTGGAAGATGAATCCCGAGCGACGGTAATGAGAGGGACTTTCGGCGAGTATTGTAGACCATTTTTTTTTTTTTTTAAAAAAAAAAAAAAAAAAAATGAAGAAAAAAAGGTTGAAGGAGGTTGAAGGAGGAAGAAAGGAAGAAGGCGAAAAAGGTCAACAAAAAAAAAAAAAGCCGCCCAAAAAGTAAGAAATCGCAGCGAACCGAATGGGATTGTACTGTGCTGTCCCGGTAATCAATCTATTGGATCAAGAGTGTGTGAGAACAAATGAGGAAGAGGAGGAGGAGAAGGAGGAGAAGGAGGAGGATGAAGGCGGCGACGACAACAGATGGCAAAATGCGGGGGGGGGGGGCGAGAGGGAAGGGAGGGACCCGTACAGTTACTGCAACTACGAAAGGGTAATCGAAAACAAAACGGTTAGCCGCGCGAGCAAGAAGGGGAAAATAAAAATATAAATTATCACAATCCCAGCAAGAATAGCTAAAAGACGGAAAATGGAAGGACCAAATCAGGAAAGAAAAGGGAAGATTACATTGTGATGGGAAAACCTGAGGGGCGATAAAAAAATAAAAAATAAAAAAAGTTGATAGTGTGCAGCAGGCAGGCAGGCAGGCAGGCAGGGAGGGAGGGAGGGAACCGGCAGTTGGGCTGCGCACTGCAGGACAGTAACTTTGCGACCAAGAGGGGTGAAGAGTGGGAAGGAACGGGCACGCAGGAAGGGGGGGGGGGGGGGAGGATTTTGAAAGAAGGGGAGATTTTTTAGAATTTATGGGATAATTCTCGGGTGGACGTCGCTACTCGAGTACCGGTACAGTGTACAATACCGGTGGTATCACCACATCGAAGGCAGAGAAGAGAAGAGGAGAGCTGTTATCAAATTTTATTGTTGCCTCACAGATGACGATAATCCGACGAGTGAGTAACGACGTCGCCAGATGAGGGGCAACTACAGTACCGGTACCGCGCTTCACCAACCATGGGAGGGAGGAGATAAAGAAGAAGAAAACAATACTCGAGTACTGTACTCGAGTATACCAAACAATCGAGAATCATTCCTTCCTTTCTCTCATTCTCCCCCCTCCTCACTTCTTCACTTCTTCACTTCTTCCCTCCTCCTCCTCCATTCCTATCAACCAAACAACCAACCAACCAACCGATCACCCACCCTCAGCAAGGGGACATATCCTGCCTTTACCACACCCAGTCAATCCATGATACCAGTTACCGGCCTGGCCATCTATCGCATGCGGTGCTCGCATAGCAACTCTAGGCAGGTGCACCAGATCCTTGACTGGCCCGTTGCTCGCTCGTAGAAAAAGAAGAAAAGAAATTCCCGCCCACCACACATTACTGGGCAATAACACATAAATAACACATGCTGTGCTCGTACATAACACACCGACACACCCACACACACACCTCCTTCCTTATCCCCACATTCCCCGTTATGGCGATCCTATGCGCACCGCTAACTGTGACGTTTTGCGACACTGCACTGCACTCGAGTACGGTACCGGTACCGGTACTCTATCCTAGTGCTCGAGTACAGTGTACGAGTACCGGTACTCGAGTACTTTACTCGCAAGCACTGGTACTGCTGCGAGGGGCGGTCGGAGTGGACAGGTCAAATTAGTTGTATCATAGGAAAAAAAATGGGGATATTATTAACTTGAATTACACACACACACACACAAAGGTTATCTTTTCTCCTTTCGAGCATTGTGTGAGAGAGAGAGCATTGCCACGACGGGCCTACCGTGCCCAACATACCGGTAGACGGACAGCCACCGAGCATAATAACAGATAAACAGATATATAAATAATACTGTACTGTATTATCATTCACCACAGATAGGAGCAGCTGCCACGCCCCCGCCCCCTCTCCAAATGAGTAAAATGAAGGGGGGAGGGGGCACATTGGCATCCACATTCACAACAAACAATCCCAAAACAAGTCTTTTCTCTCCAGTGCCCAAGGTTAAGCACGCAGGAGGGAAGGAGGAGGAGGAGAAAGGACTATCAACCCGAGTTACAAGCACTGATGCATGTTCCCGCGAGTGATGTCTAACCGCGGCAGGTTATCATAATACCGATACCACAGGGGCCAAGTCACCCTGGAAACCGGAATAATTGGACCTCGCGCTCGGACGTCCAGAATTCCCCTCTTTGGATGGAGGGGAGAGAGGGGGAGGGGGGCAAACAGAGCGAAGAAACTGGGCTTTCAGCCGTTGAGACAGACAAAGAGGGGGGGGGGGGAAGAGACGGAGAGGAGACTCAGCGAGCCTTACCAGGAGAGGCAACTCCAACGCCCCCAACTGTAGCGCGAGGTTCCAACTATTCCAATTTCTAACGAAACTTGTAGAAAGCAAGCAAGCATGATCCCTTCCACTTATTTATTCCCGGAACCTTCACACACCTTTTTCCCCCAATCTGTGGCCAGATTTCGTAGAGCTTTTTAGCGCAGTTTAAGACCTAGGGCTAACTTGAGAACCCTTCCACCGAAGGCAGCATGAGGTTGAGGGTGGCTCTTGGCATGACCTGACCTGTGCTCAGGAGAAAGCATCCACACGAACCGCCAAGCTTACCGTACACTTGAAACCATTTCCCAACCTCGGAATGTTCCAGGAAACTAAAAGGCGACGAATAGCCCTACAGACTAGTACTCGAGTACTCTGAAAAGAAAGGAGAAAAGGGGAGGGGGGGGGGGGAATAGAGATTCTAGTGTTGAAATCTAACGATATATGGGAAAAAGGCCACAAATTTTGACGGAGAAAGAATGAGGAGTACCGTATCATAGTTCCTCGGAGAAAATCCATCACGATATATTTTCCGCCTACCGTATTCTTTACACGATCCATTGTTGCCGGCGCTGTTTATAGGTACTCGTAGACTACCTTATTTACCGGTAATCCTTTAGTCTAAATTCCACCATCGGCCATCGGCCTCGGATCCCACCGATCGGGGACAAAAACACCCTGTGGAGGAATAAATACTGTGGTGTGTTATCCAGACAGAGTATAACTTGGGGGGGGGGGCTCGTCTGAGCTTGCTGAATATCTTTAACTGGTATGTCATTATTTCGCTAACCTACCCTGCTAAGCCTATCATAGTTTAGACCAAAATTTTCTTGTTGAGATCTCCGATGGTGGATTTAAAAAAGGATTAATAAGGGTAGTTATACTGGCAACTACAGTACCGTATACTGTAATAAGGGGGGTTTTCAAGGTGCTATCATATCCCTTGGGCAGTCTGAAACAGTCAAATTCTCGACCAGCAAAACGCTAAGCCCAGAACCGGTTATCAGCTAGCTGTTTGGAGGTATCAAATCATAAGGAAATTTGGCTTTTTTCAACACCAATGTGACTCAGCATCATGGCAAAAACCATTATCCGCCAACGAATCACTTGTGCTCGAATGACTCCCAAACAGGACTAGCATTTGTTGGTCGCGAATTTGACTTGTTTTTCTACAGTAACGCCCCAAGGGATAAGTCTCCAGTACGGTCTACATAGACTAAATCCCCTGTAGGAAGGGGAGAAAAAAAAAAAAAAAAACTAGAGAAAAAATAATATCTGGCGTTAGCGGGAAGTAAACCGGTTTAACAAACGAACAAAACCCCCAAAACAATTCCTCCGAATGGAACAAACTGGGTGGGGTGAGGGGGAGGAACGGTTGAAGTGGGCTACCCTATGCAACAAGCATTGTATGATACGAGTACCGGTACTGACCGTCCCGGATACTTGTAGCTGCCCCCCTCCCGCTCCGTTGCTATCATAATCGGCCATCTTGGCGCGTACATTACTAGTAAAGTACCGGTACGAGTACTAGTACATATTTCGACGTCCAAAAAAAAAAAAAAAAAAAAAAAAAAAAAAAA
>JACCEG010000334.1:71999-121610 GCA_014065205.1 Tuber brumale | reverse complement strand
AGAAAAAAAAAAAAAATGAAACTATGATATAATAACTGTATAATATTCAATCATTTCCCCGTCACCAACCATTCAGTCTCTGGCGATTTCTCTCCCCTCCCCCTTTCCGATGTCCCTTAACTTATGAGTTTGAGTTTTAAGTTATATAGTCTAGTGATACTGTTACCGTAGTGATGATCCTTTTTACTGTAAAATCCACCCATCACCCATCGGCCCTCGGATCCCCACGATCCGAGACAAAGCACCCTGAGAAGGAATACTCGTAGTACTATCCGGGTGGGAGTATATATATAGCTTGAGGGGGGGGGCCTTTTGCTTGCTGGATCATATTAACCAGTAGAGTACCGGTATTCGAGTACAGTATTCGTAATTTCGCTAAACCTATTTGTGGTTTAGACAGCAATTTCTGTTAAGAGATCTCCGATGGTGGATTTACAGTAAAGGATTACTGCGGTAATAATACTTTATATATTCCATCATGCATGTACACTACACCGTACCGTACTTTTTTTTTGTAAACTCTACTCTCCCCCCCTCAGTTGTTTTTTGAGAAAAGGGATTCACAGGCCAAATATTTCTCTCTCTTGGCGCTCGTGGAAACTAGAACTACCATACAAGTAAGTAAGTAAAAGTGGTGGATCAGACTACGATACCGGTACGTACCGTAACTCCATTCTTTTTTTGTCGTCAAAACATGTCATTAAAATTTTACATAAATAAATAAATGAAATACCAGTAGTCTAGTCTAGTCTAGTCTAGTCTACAGGCGCTCAAATTCACCTGCGAAAAAAAAAAAAAAAAAAAAAGCGACAAATATCGTTCGGTCGTCACCACTCCCCACCACCACCGAACCAAATATATATATAAAAAAAGGAATCCCAAAACAGTTTGCTTTCCCGGATGGAGGGGTGTAGGGAAGGTAATGATAGATATGATATGAATAACTTGACTCATGCGTGATATGATGTATGATAAAACCGTAAAAGCTTTTTTTTTTTTTGCCTGTTGGCATATGATAAGGGAAAGGGATTCGTTGTTGTCACGGGTTGTTGTCTATGATAGACTTATGATAGACTATGGGTGAAACGATGGGGTGATACGGAGCGTTGCTTGTGCTTGTGCTCGTGCTCGTGCAAGGGGGGGCTTTTACTGTAACAATCATAGGTGGGGGGGGGGTGTCACGTGATTGATTGATAGTGGTATCTTTGGGAGGATATGATGTGTACTGTACTTGTATCATACGAGTACAGGTATGTATGGTATGTCACTCGGATTTTTATTATCGTCAAAGGCGAGAGACAACGAAGCACCACCGGGGGGGGGGTTCACTCGACCACCACTATCCTATTCCCTCTACTACCACCACCACCACCCTAATCCGGGGGAACGGCCACTATCCACCACGTGGTCCCAAAATGATACCTCTTGACCTCCAGCACCCTGAGTCCGCTCCTCTCCACCAACTCACCAACATCCCTATTCCACCAGCACCCCCAACGCCTAGCGTGTCCCCAGGCCAACCTATCCAGCACGCCATTAGCCCAGTCGAACCTGCTCCTCCCGTGCTCCAGCAGGACGATCCTACCCCCCTCGCCCCCGCTCTTGACGCAACGGGCCAAATTTCGCAGCAGGGCGACGGGATCCTGGTGCGAGCATAACCCCATGCTCTGTATGACCACATCGTACTTGCCCCCGGCGCACGGCGGTGGCGGTAAGGGTGCCGCAGCATCCATATGCACGCACCGCACCCGCGTCGTCTTCCCCGAATGCCGAGCAGCAGCCGCGAATGTGGCCTGTGCCACTGCCAGCATCTCCCGACTGGAGTCCACGACGGTGACACTAGCGCACTTGCCCATATCGTAGTAGGCCGCGTTACGCCCCGTGCCCACGCTCGCTTCCAGCACGTGCCCGTGGGCCCGGCGCGCTAGGGCGCGGCGCAGCAGCGGGAGGCCCATGGTCAGCTCAGAGAACCAGATGCTCGTGTCGTACTCGCTCGCGAGGGCATTGTAGACCTTCGCATTGTTAGGCTGCAAGTGCGGGCTCGAGGGTGCGGGTGGGAGGTCCTTGAGTGTTGTGTACAGGTACGCTGCATAGAGGGATAGGCCGTATGCCGCTACTCCTGCCGCTAGGATTAGGGGGGTTTTGGAGCGGGTCGGGGGCCGCCGTGCCGGTGCCTGGATGTGCAGGAGGGGCGGTGGTGGCGGTGGTGGTGGTGGTGGTGCTCCCCGTCGGGGGCGGGGGAATTGTGGTGGTTGTGGCATGTCGTGAGGATGAAATTTTTTCTTTTTCTTTTTTGTTTGATAAGTTGATGTCTTGGAGCTTTGGTAAACTCGTAGGTGTAAAAAAAACAATCGTTGCGGTTAGCTCCACTAGCTTTACCCGTAATGGTTAAAAAGGTGATTGCAATTCTTGGCAACATTTTCCCTTGCACTTCTCCGCTCAACGACACCGAATCCCGATTAACCAACGTGTGATATGATACACCCCAGTTATGATACCCATTTCAGCCAGGGCTATGTTCTGGAAGAAAGAAAGAAAGAAAGAAACTAAAAGAATCGGGAATGATCATACCATACTTGTGAAAATTCCCAGCACAAAGGAAAAAAAAAAGAACATCGTTTCACCGTGTATCACTCGAGTGGGCAAACATCTCACGCGAAGTTTGTCCCAGGGTATACGACACGATACAGCGCAAGAATGAGCCGCTGAGGGGAGATCAGAACAGACCGAAAGAGAAAGATTAATTGAATGGATGGGTGAAGGGGGGGGGAAGAGGGCTTATTAGCTTTGAGATACCAGCCCCTCGTGAGAACCACATAGCGTCGCCATGAGTGGGTCAGTCAGTCAGTATCTCAATCTCCTATTATTACCCCTAGTTCTATCACCATAGATCCCTGGCTGGCCCTCCTAGTTAATATCATACTAGTGCCAAGCGGGTATCTATCCAGATTTTCGAGAGGGAATCAGGTCGGTCAGGTTGCGGCGTGGTTCGGTCTCATGGTTATGGGATAACGCTCCCCTTGCTCTGCGGTATTGTTTTTTGTGGGGGGGGGGGTTTATTTGTGTTTCGTGGTGGGTGGGTTGGTGAGGTGTGGGTCTATGTATTACTCCAATGTGCTGGGGATTAAATTAAGACCTGGGGATCGATTCTTAAGATATGTAGTGACTAATTATGTTGCTATCATACTTTGTGTTTATCATTATGCTGTGTGTGTGTGATCTGGCGTAGGTTTGTGGTTTGTCTTTTTTGCTTTCTGGAGATGTGTGGAGAAGGTAAGGATGGCATCATACAGGGGAAAGACATTGGTTTTGTTCCTCTAACAGTAAGGAGCAGATTGCGAACGGTGTACCGTGAGAAGCGGGCTTTCCTATTAGAATAGCTCACATGGTATGGTATGATATGTATTCACGCCAGTCAAAGCCTGAATTATACTACAGCTCCCCTCTACCTGCGAGTGTAGTTGATGAAAAGGAGAAGGAAAAAAAAACCCCCATCACCCATCACCATCTCACCCCACTATGTCAAATAATACTTTGGCCCCCCTCCCCCCTGTGGCGTCGACCACTCAATATCCTGGCTGGGCGCCTTAATATCACAAGTCTTGCAATGAATGCAATTCTGTGCATTTATCTGAAACCTGACACCCAACCCACCCCCATCCCCTACCCCCCTCTCCTCCTCAACATACTCGTAAACACCAGCAGGACAGAACCTATTCTCCAACCCGTCAAACCTCGGAAACTCCCTACGCGCGTGGGCTTGCCAATCCTTGACGCGGAGGTGCACGGGCTGGTCCTCTTCGTGATTGGTGCCGGTGCGGGAGACATTGGTCAGGATATCGAACGAGAGGACGCCGTCCGGCTTTGGATACGAAATTTTCCGCACAGAGGGGTGAGAAGCGGGTAGGGTAGCGGCGTAGTCGGGGGTCGGGTGTTTGAGTGTCCATGGGACGTGACCTTTCAGTATGTAGGCTTCGAGGCCCGAATATAGGACTCCGCCGATGAGGCCCAGAGGGTTGTGGAAGCTCGGACGCATGTTTCGGACTTGTTTTAGTTCTTTCCAGATCGTGCTCGTGCGTAGGGCGTCCTCGTATGCGTATAGCATCACCGTGCCAGAGGTGTTCTCCGTCAGCGCGGTGTAGGTTGCGTCTGCCGCCAGCATTCCAGACTTCATGGATGTGTGGGTCCCTTTGATCTTTGGCACGTTGAGGAAGCCCGCGGTATCCCCGATCAATGCTCCACCTGGGAAGGATACTTTCGGGATGGATTGGAAGCCGCCTTCGTTTAGTGCCCGGGCGCCGTACGAGATGCACTTGCCGTCAGCGAGGACGGAGGAGAAGAAGGGGTGGTGCTTCATGCGTTGGAATTCGGAGTAGGGGGAGAGGTAGGGATTCGGATAGTCCTATTCACAACTTTGTAAGCACGGAAATGATCGAGATCTGGGGTTTAGTTGAAGGGGGTGGGGGGAACTTACAAGACCAACAACCAATCCCAAACTAACTTTATTCTCGCCAAAATGGTACATCCAGGAGCCACCATAGGTATCATTTGGCAGCGGCCAGCCAAGGGTATGGCTGACCTGGCCTTTGACGAAATTCTCCGGCTTGATTTCCCAAACCTCTTTTAACCCAAGCCCGTAGGTCTGTGGCTGCGAGTCCCGCCGCAGATCGAATTTCTTGATGACCTTCTTCGTCAAGCTCCCATGGCACCCCTCCGCAAACAGCGTGCACCTAGCATGAAACTCCATCCCCCGCTCGAACGAAGGCTTTGGCTTCCCGTCCCTCCCAACACCTAGATCGTTCGTCGCAACGCCCATGACGCCACCGTCAGGCCCATACAACACCTCCGACGCGGCGAATCCCGGATAAACCTCCACGCCAACCTCCTCCGCGCGCTCAGCCAGCCACTTGACCATCTCGTTCAACGACACGATGAAGTTCCCGTGGTTCTTCATCTGCGGCGGTCCGGGCATCGGTATGGCCCGCTTCTTCGTTAGGAACCTCATCCGGTCGCTCGTGACGGCGGTGGCACCCTCGAACCTGGCGGGATTGTCCGGGGAATTCCAGTCAGGCAGGAGCTCGTTGAGTGCTGACGGCTCGATCACGGCGCCGGAGAGGATGTGTGCTCCCATGTCGCCGGCCTTCTCCAGCAGCAGGACGCGGAAGTCGGGATTGTTGGAGGCGTTCGCCAGCTGCTTCAGCCGGATTGCGGCGGAGAGGCCGGCGGGGCCGCCGCCGACTATCACCACGTCGACTTGATCGGATTCCCGCTCTGCATCCAGGAGGGATTCGCTCTCGAATCGCGAGGTGGAGGAGAAGAGGCGGAGGCATTGGTGGCTTTTGTTGGTTCGGATGGTTGTTGTTGTTGTTGTCGGTGTGGGTCTCTGGCGGGGGAGGTGCAGTGACGAGTACCTGCTACTGTTGGATAGTAATGCCGGGGAATTAATCCGGCGGAAAAGTACCAACGATGCTCGACGGGTGGCAGCCATTGTTGTGGCAATTATTATTTCGCTTCAACTCGCACCCTCTCCCTCTCCCTCAAGCCCTTTATGATAGTCGTTGCAAAGTAGTACCCCGAGTGATGGCGAATTGATGTGCCCGTCCTTCGAGAAGATGAGTGAAGGGGGGGGGAAGATCCTGTTTGCCTAGTAAATTTAACTCTATTATAGTTAGCTTTCCTAGGACGAAAGTGGAGGAAGGCCTTGTGCCTTCATTTTTTGTGCATCGGGTTCCCCCATTAACAAATTTGTTCCGATTTTTTCTTTTCTTTTTTTCCCTTCCCCCAACTCACCAACTATTTACCGTCGCCAATCGGAGGGATGGGAATGTAATGGAGATTTCACACATACTTCTCTCTCTTGGTCTACTCGAGTACCGGTATGATACCGGTATGATACCAGTATGAAGCAAGTGCCGGTACCGTAGTCTACTTGCTTCGCTCTGAGCAACTCATGACATGATAAATCACAATGGCTGTAACTTATTCTGTCTTCCTCGGTTAGGCTCGGGCAATGAGTTGGATGACGGGGAAGAGGCGGAGGGGAGAAGGCTGTTAAATTAGTTATATGATACTCGCACAGATACTCGAGTACATAGCTGAATTATCAGATCAGATCATGATAGGGTAGCCTTTCACCAGATTCTCCCAACTTCCCCCCCCACTCCTGCCTGGGTAATGATAGGCTGACTCATTCATTGGGCTGCAGGCGGTATTGAGTGAGTCAGTGGGTGAGCGGACGATGGGCCATTGAGTGGATTTAATGAGCAACACTTCCACCCATACTCTATGTATGATACTACTCACTCATCCTTCTCAACCTCTTACCCCGCTAATAAACAACCCCGCCATCAAGAACGCATCTTCGTCTACAACTGCTCCCGCCAACAATGGTTCACCAAGACCCAAACTTCCACACCTTGGCTCCTCCACAAGCCGTCCACGAGATCTTCCCCCCTGTGCAAAAGTCCCACATACTGAACTGCGCCTTCGCATCGTGGCACACACGTTACAAGTCGGTAACTCCGAAAGCGCGCACAATCCCGCTAACACCGGAATTCCTCGCTTATTTGCGCGAAGATGGTATCATCCTCCCGGACGACGAGGACGTCCCCCCGCCCGCTGCTACTACTACTACCGCTGGCTTGGGCGACGAGGAAATGAGTGCGCCCAGCAACTTCCCCCCCGGCGAAGCTGAGGACGGAGAGGAGGACGAGGACGAGGGGGAAGACAGAGCGAGAAACCCCACACAGAGATTCCCCCAACTCCACTCACAAATCAAGCAAACGATAGCAGCCCTCGGCGGCGCCGTGACCCCGAAACTCAACTGGTCCTCCCCGAAGGACGCTCTCTTCATGAGCGCAACACGCACCCTCGAATGCCGAACACCGGGTGACATCTACCTGTTGCTGAAATCCTCCGACTTCGTGACCCACGACCTCGAGCACCCGTTCGATGACACCGACCCGTCCGACCCAACACCCGCCTCCTCAATCCGGTACCATCTCGTCCTGCGAAAATACTTCAACATGAACCCCGCCCTCGAATTTCGCGCCTTCGTCGCTGGCAGACGGGTCGTGGGCATTTCGCAGCGCGACTTCAATCACTACGCTTTCCTGGGCGAACTGAAGGCCGAGATTCGGGGACTAGTTGTGGGGTTTTTTGACGAGTTTTTGGCGGGCTTTCCGGATGAGGATTTTGTGTTTGATTGCTATGTGGAGCCGACCGCGCGAGAGGGTGGGAGGGGGAGGAGGAGGGTATGGTTGGTGGATATTAACCCCTTTGCGCCGAGGACGGATTCGGGGTTGTTTTCTTGGGGGGAGATGTTACGGCTTCGCACGCAGGAGGTGGGTGAGGAGGATGAGGAAGTGGTGGAGGTTAGGCTCGTGGAGAGCGGGGACCCGGAGGCATGGGGGTTTGGCACTGCGACCTACTCTGCCAGCAAGTTGCCCAGGGAAGTGGTTGAGGCCGGCGTGCAGGGGGAGGAGGCCGTGTGGGAGTTTGCCAGGAGGTGGAGGGGGATTATGGAGGATATTGAGAGGGGGGAGGGGGAGGGGAGCGAAGTGTAGTCTGGGGCTTCTTTTCCATTTATGTTTATTTGGATAGAATGGTGGCGGCGCTGTGGGCTCTATCTTGTTCTAAAAGTTTATCTTGATAGCATTATTATCATACACTTTCTCCCCCTCTCTGTCATGTTCACAATCCATCACTCGAAAAGTTCCAAGATGTGGATATCGAAGGATATAAGGTGTAGCAGGAGGGTAGAAGACGAGAACCATGACTCTCTATTCCTACGGGGGACTAATATACTACGGGAGTTTAGCACTTACTCCCGATGATCCGTCCGATGCCAAGAAGGCTAAGTCCTTAGTCAAATGTGCTAGTGAAGACCTCATCTCGGTACCGAATGTGTGCTTGTGGGGTCGGCTAGTAGGATCTTGAGAAGCCACAACCTCCAATAGCGAATGTGTAAAGGATGCGGGGGAGCAAAGATAGAAGATAGTACATAAATTCTCTACTCGAGTATTCCAGCGGACACGAAGGACTAATAGGAACCTCCCAACCAGCCACTGCCAATGATCCATCTCATGCGAAGAAGACCAAATCCCTAGTCGAGGATAACTACCGGTACGAGTAGCGGAGGCCTCATCTCGGCACCCACTGAATATGCACTAGGAAGTCGACTAGGGGGGATCGTGAGAAGCCGCTATTTCCAATAGTGGATTACGTCCAAGCAAAGCAGCGGAAGAGAAAAAAAAATCGTGATTAATCTTGAAGACCCAAGCAACCAACTTAAAAACGCCTGCAAGGCCAAGCAGCCTTTATTATAACTACCCCGCCCTTTTGCTCCAGTATTAGCTCAGTTACCACCTTCGCCCATCATTACCCCAACCTAGTCCTCCGCCTCCTGCTACCACCACTACCGCTTGCACCACCTGCGGACTTCTCCCTGGTGGTAGTCCCTAGACTCTCCGACAGCCCCCCGATTCCGGAATCGCCCACGTCGCTCTTCAATAGGACTTCATCGTCACCTTCACCTTCATCTTCATCATCCGCTTCTAGACTCTCTGGTGTGGCAAAGCCCAGATCATCTACTCCGCCGACCCCATCGCCTTCCTCTTCTTCCGCAGTTTCGTCCTCGCCTTCGAGATATCTTCCCCCACCAGGCACAGTCAATGTTCCCGAGCTAGTGAACCATCCATAAACCGCCCACCAGACCACTCCCATCGCCAAAACCTCCACAGCAAAGAATAGCCCGCTCCCCAGGAAAAAGCTGAGGATCCTCCATCGCCACATGATCCACCTTATTCCAGCCAACCTTGCACGGAACTCGACCTTGGCCTCGTACACGTCAAGCCTCGAGCGGCTTTCTAGACTGACCACTGCATGTCGCGCGGGCTCACCGAAGACCACGTTCTCAAGCAGTACCACACGGACGGCTTCCTCCTCCTTCGTATTTGGCAGAAAGAGCAGTAGCGGAAGTCGAAGCAACGTGTGTGCTGTGCGGGCGATGGGGCTGCGCCAGGGCATTAACCCCCCCCGACGACCGGTCGCTATCACCATTCCCGGCGCGGAAGCTGAAGAGGAGGGGGAGAGAGGAGTAGAGTAAATCGTTATTTCAGCCATAAAGTTCCCAGCATTCTGGTTCTCGGGGGAGGGCGGGAGGTGCAGGAGGAGGGCGACGGAGTATTCCTGTCGTGGGATGATTTCACCGCTGAAGTGGATTACGCCGGTTGGATGGTGATGGTGTTGGTAGGGGGAGGAGTGGGTTGGGGTGGGTGGGGAGATGGGGAATTGTAGGTGCAGGGGCTTTTGAACACCAATGTGTGGAATGTGGTGGATGTAGAAGAGGGTGTAGGAGGTTACGGCTAGGAAGAGGAGGACCAGGGTTGAGATGCTTAGGAGAAGAGTGGTTAGGTAGGCGCGTTGCGCGGGCCGCGAGCGGAGGAAGCGGAGGAAGCGGAGGGGGAGGAGGAGGAAGCTGTTAGACTGTTGTGAGCTCCTATTAGCTTTTTGATAAAGTTTGGTTGGAGGGGAGGTACGAGTGCTGGGGAAGAACCATTTCATTAATTAGCTATTAGGGGATTACCGTTTAGGGTGTTAGCGTTGTAGCTGAGTATTCGGTATTAAGAGAAAGTGTAGATACTGGTGACGGCGATGTTGTTGAAGGGGAAGTGAGGATGGAGAGAAGGCATTGCATTGTGTTTGTTGCGAGTTCATTGACGTCGTGCGAGGTTCACAGGTAAGGGACACTCCCCCCCATACATTTCCCACATGCCTTGGCCGCACGTGGCCACGGACCTTCACTATGCAACCATGGATAAACTTCAATCCCACATAGAAATTCATCTTCCACGAGTTAAATGTCAAAAGCATATATATTACCGGTACTATGTAGTATATTGCGACCGATCCAGGGGATCATTATTAAACGCCTTCCAGGCCCACTGCAAAACCTTGTCGATACACTTCTATATCTTACAAATAGCTGCTGCTCACGAAACTGGGAAATTTGGACCCAATTATAAAGGAAATAACCATTAGCCGCCGAAAACCCCTTGCAACGCCTACTCATCATCCAGAATCGAGCTGGCCAAAGGGCCAAAGAAGGGCACTTCGCATCTATCATGCCCCGGCAATAGTCAGCAAACCTCCCCAGGCTAACCGCAAAAGCAAGGGACAACCCCGAGCATACCTATCGAGAGTATCCGCATCAACATAGGCATGGAACCCTAAATACCCAATCAAGCCTAAATCCCCCACCAGCAGCGAGTACGACAAGAACGCCGAGAACGAAAAGATAAGATGCAGGATCTATCTTCACTATTAACAACCACTGCACTCCACTCCATCTACTCGCCCATCCCCAATAAGGAAACTCACCACCAGGAAGGCAAACAAAAGCGAACTCTGCCACGCATGAAACCTGAACCCCTCAATCAGCGCCTGCCCCCCATACTTCGATAAAGCAAGACAAGGAAGTAGAGTAAAAGTACCTAACATAATCACTCTTATGCTCCAAAATCAACAACAACACACCGCCAGCAGGTGGCAATAGCACGTATGCCATAACGGCTTCCCAGTCCAACCTAAATCCCCATCAGCCTACGGTGCTACCGGTGCTCCTCCCCCGCCATCTCCTCCGGGGAAGGTATAAACAAACCGTATGGGCAAGCTCGTCTCAAACTGATTTATCGTCTCCCGACCTAGCCCGCTGCTACCCCATCCCGACGGCGAAGACTGGGTTGGCAGTACAGGCTGGGGGACTTGGGGCGTGGGGAGGGGTGAATATGAGGATCGTACAGGTGGGGAAGTTGGCCGGGTGAAGTTTCTTGAGACCTCTGGAGACTCGGATTGGTAGGGGGCGAAATCCATCGGTATTTTTTGCTTTCGCTGTTGTCTTATTGATAGTTATTGGTGGTGAGTGAGAGGGAGGGGGGAGGGTTGGTGGTAGAAAGATCGTGGGGAGGGGCGGGCGTGATAGGTGTACGCGTGGTTTAGCGGTGGTACTTTATGAGAACTCTCTTGGTTGCTGGCTGCTACTGGTGACAGAGTGTTACAGACTCTTAGTTGGACCTTGGAGGCTGAACCTTGCTGGGTCAACTTGTCTTAGTATGTTACCCGGCTAAGATTAAGCACGATGATAGGCCCACTAACGTCCGAGAAGACATGCGATAGACCAGACGTTCCCCATGTATGAATAATGACGGCGAAAAGAACTCCGGTTATGGTATTATCAACTTCTGAAGAATGGTATATAATATGCTACACATGCCTCATTTTGTCCTCCCCATACGATAATCAAACACCCAAGCGACAAACAGGCAGAACAACACAAATGAGATTAAAAGGAAGTGATCAGATTAAGAGAAATTAATTTGAACTGGCTTCAGCACCCTCCCCTCCGCTGCTGCTAACTCCCACAACCGGTACGGCAGGGGATGGCTTTGCCCCGGCCGCCATCTGCCACGCGGGGATCCCAGGCCTGCCACTGAAGGGCAGCGCGCTGCCCTCCTTCCTCTGCAAACCCCCAAGAGCATTTCCTCCTGTGCCCAAAACCTGTTGTGTTGCAGCATTACTTAGGATCTGGCCAGCTCCTCCCGTTGCACTCCCCGGATCTAGTGGTGGTGTGCCAGTTGGTCCATTGGGCAAGAAGCTCGGTCTAGCAGCACCGGTCCTGTTCATGACCAATTGCTTCAAACTCTTCAACTCGGTCTGTAAATCTTCGAGAGATTTCTTTTGTAACTCTTTCTGCCCCTCTAGCGCCTTCGGAATCAAATCCCTCAAACCACGAACCTCATCTCCGACACGTTTCGACTCATCCTCACGCCGCTTTCCGGCCTCCTTCAGTCCCTGAATGACATTCTCCACCTCAGCGAGGGCCGCATCCACGCGATTCTTACGCTCTTCCTCGGCAGTCTTGAGCGCTGCCGTATCATTCTTCAAGTTGTCTAACAGATCAAAGGCTTCTGCAAACTTCGCATCAATGAGTGCCTTATCCGTCTCTAGTTGAGGTGGCGTAGGGGGCGAGATCATCGGTGCTACATATCGCTTCGCCAGGTGGTATAGCCCAAATCCAATAGTGGTTGTGACGGTTGCCATGATGAACCAATCACGCCAATCACGATCTCTAGGTCTTGAGCGGAGTTAGTCACCCATTTGGATCCATACGCACCAAAGGAACATACCCTGCTGCAATCTGCTGGTATTGTTGAGGAGCATAGTAACCGGTATTGTATCCAGGCGCTGGTGGTGATACAACTGGAGGATAAGTGCCTGATGGCACTAAACTGGTAGATACCGGGCCGGGGGTCCCTCCGGCCCGTAATAGAGCTGCATCGACTTCGTCCTTGGTCAAGTTCTTCGATTGTAAAAAAGCTATCCGTTTTTCGAGAGGCGCGGCAGCAACGGCAGGGTCAGAAAGAACTACGGATAGAAGTTAGTAAATTTTCGGTGGATACCAAGAAGGATTAGATATCATACAAGTAACCTAGAGTAAAGTTAGAAAACACGAGTTAAAAAACGAATTCACATGATAGAACTCACAGCGGAATTTATGAGATCTTCCCGCATGTTTAGAGACGTGACATATAATTCCTTTCTAAAGCTTCAAGGGAAAAGTGAGGATGGATTTGATAAAGGGAGAGGAGGATGTTGAAATTGAGTTGAAAGCTAGAAGAGGGAGAGCGAGAGAGAAACACAGAGTGAGTGGAACACTTTGATCCTCAGAATTACCCCCTTCGGCATGCACACATCTTGACCGAGGATGAAAGAAACACCTGGTCGCGTGCTATACGTGAACACTATAATACATAGATCCTATCTACACATAGTAAAATTTACTATTTTGAATATGCAGAATCTGATTAACACTAGACCGAGAGTATTCTGTTCATATTTGTGATGGTTGCTATTCGGGCTCTCCGAGGCTCGGTTGTTGTTTGTTTTGATGCACGACTTCCTGACCTTCATCGGTTCCCCCTCCATCGCAACTGTTATCATACACACACAAAGTAAAAAACTAGCATACCATAGCACAAAGTTCCTTCCGGCACTGGATTCATAGCACTTTTAGTCACATATAAGATTCTCATTCCCCCTAGCTGCGATGTCGCAGGATCCAAACCTTTTCAGTGCTTTCAAGCGCCCCAGAGAAGTATTCCCCCTTCCCCCTTCCCCGCCGGGATTAATAAAGAATCGTCTAACAATCCATCCTTCAGACTATCGGCGGAATACCAGGCTCAAGCATGTATAATTCTGGTATCCCTCAACCTGCTTCAGCATTGAAGCGATCAAACTCCAACTCTAGGCCATCAAACTCTCGTATGTCACTAGCTGCTCGGCCAGCGTACAACCAGCCAGACGTTGTGTCGACCGCAAAGCGAGACCCTTCAAGATACTCTGCGCGCAAATCTTATGCTCCCTCTAGCCAGCCTCCTCCGTCCCAGCGTCGCAGTAGCGTTATGCGTCGCTCTTCCATGGGTGTGGCGGCCTTCAGTCAAATGAACAGCTTCTTCAGTAGTGCTGCATCCGCTACTGCTCAGAGAGATCCGAGGCCACTCAAAGACTCTGGATATCGACAGGAAATTGCCGGCAAAATATTTGAGTACGTCGTCAACAATGGGTTCGAGCTAGAGATGAAGCATACGCTCGGTCCTAATTCCCTTAAGAGTCCTACCCAGAAGGATTTCTCAATGGTGTTCCAGTGGCTGTACAAAAGATTTGACCCAAACTACAATTTTCAGAAGGCGATTGAAAATGAAGTCTTACCCATCTTAAAAACCCTCCGATACCCCTACGCTAGTACAATCACCAAATCGCAATTAGCAGCAGTTGGATCTATGAATTCGTGGCCGCAATTCTTGGGAATCCTGTACTGGATGATGGAGTTGGCGGTCACTATGGAACGCTTTCAATCTGGGGAATTCGATGATGCAGCCGCGGCAGAAGGCGTGGACATTGCGGCGGAAAAGATCATTTTTAGATACCTTACTCGCTGCTACTCAGCATGGCTTGTGGAGAACGATGACCACGATGAATTCCTGGAGGAGATGGCTGCCTCTTTTGAAGACCGACAATCGGGATACAAGGAGGAGTTAGAAATGCTTGAATCAGAGAACGAGCAGCTCAAAAAGCAACTCGAAGAGATGGACGAATCTGCCGATCCCCTCAAGAAGTTGGAGGAAACCCGAATTCTTCTTGAAGGTGATAAGCAAAAATTCGTCACCTACGTTGAGCGCTTAGAACTCCGCATACCGAAGGTTACCGCATCCAATCAAAAGCTCAAGGAAGAGATTGAGGCCGTTGAGCGAGAACTTGCAGAGTTGACAGCGGAAAAGCAAAGTCTCCAAGAAGCTGTCGACAAACAAGGCCTAACACCGGCGGATATAGACCGCATGAACAACGACCGTGAAAAGCTTTCCAAGTCCCTTTCTCTCATCTCCTCCAAAATCACTGAAGCTAGGATCCAACTGGCGGAGCGAGAATCTGAGGCTTCATCAAAACTCGAAGCTCTCGAACGCTCGGTATCGAGGTACAACTCGCTGGCGTATCAAATCGGCATCATACCCTCGTCATCTCGAAATGCCGAGGGAAAGGACTTTGAGCTCCTCATTCTCTCAGCCCAGACTCCCGAAAACAAGCTACTTGCAGACGAGGTCGGATACCAGCCAGCTCAGCTTCTTAATCGCGATCTACGACATGATATTAAGCCAGCTCTCAATAGACTCCGGCAAGAAATTGGAGCACGAATCCACGAGGCCCAGGACGAAGCTATCAAGACGCAAGAGTTGATAGATCGCATAGTCGAGACATTGGCAGACAAACGAGATGAGGTTGACACCCTGCACGCTAAAGTCCGCACCGCAGTTGATGAGTACCAGGAGCTCAAGGAGACCACGGCAGCGGAGGGAAATGCATCAAATGCCGAAATTGAAAAGCTTGAGAAAGAGCTTGCAAGCATGAGATTAAACATGTCTAATGGCGTCTTGGCTCTGGAGCAACGTATGCAGAGCGTTACCATTGAGTAAGTTTCCTAATTCTCACTATTTAAGTAAAAGCAAACCTAACAGGTTACAGGCGCGACCAATTGGAACACGCTTGCCATGCCCTCCGGGAAAAGTTCCACGGAGAGGTTGATAAGATGCTTCATGAGGTCATCAAGTTCAAGGTGCACATTCAAGAAAGCCTGGAAAACTATGAAAATCTTGTAGAGGAAGAGTTGGCTGGTAACAACAAACTTCTGGATAGTTAGGCTATAGTTTTTTATGCTGTTGTGTTTCCTTTAACGATTGCCATGATGGTATGAGGCGTGGGGGTGTAATGTTGATTTTGTCAAATTGGTTCTTGTTTGAGTGGAGTTCTTGTTATGATATCTTCTTTGTTTTATATCTAGGGTTACGCTGCTAGATGGTTGGTGGCTAATTGATAGCTTTTTTAGTCCACCGGTAAGATATTCAATGTAATGTGATACCCGGAATACCAGTACTAGATTCTGTTGGCACAGGGATGTCATGCCTTATCGATAAGAGATAGGCCACCCGAGTATGTAGTTCCGGGAGATAAAGTTACTGCATATGGAATAATGCGGTCCCAGTACCGTACCGTAGCTGCACGAATACTAATACTATAGCAACTCCAACTCACCCTGTGCCCTATATCGCACCCTTTCTCCTCCACTTAGTTTCTTCTTTCCGCCAAATATCCCTATAGTAATTTTCAAGAATGGCTCCCACCTTCGCCCCTCCGTCGACAATTATCATAGTCGGCTGTGGAGTCTTTGGCTGTAAGCCCCACACTATCCTCCTTCATTAATTTATCCTCACAGCTAACCTTTGAACCCGCCCTAGTGTCCACCGCCCACACACTCTCAGACCGATACCCCTCCACCGTAGTTCTTGTCATAGACAAGCATGCTTTCCCATGCCCCTACACGGCCTCAATAGATTCCTCTCGTATCGTCCGCGCAGATTATGCGGATCCGGCCTACTCAATCCTAGGCCGGGAAGCCCTCGAGCAATGGGCTGGGCATCCAGCATTCCGCAAAACAGGGTTAGTCGTCACCGCCGATGGCGAGAACAAGTACCTCAAGGACTCCTACAACAACGTGAAACCAGAGGGCGGGGTAGAATATCTCCCCACTGAGAAAGATATCAGAGTTCTCATGGCAGGAGGATGTAGCGGAACGTCCGGATACGTAAATTGGAACAGCGGTTGGGTCGACGCAGAAACCGCAATGCAGATATTACACTCGGAAGTTGAATCCCGGGAAAACGTCCGGTTTTTAATAGCGGAGGTGTCTGGACTCCTCTACTCAGGACGTAGGGTCCTCGGCGTCAAACTTGCCGATGGGAAAGAGATCACCGCGGGACTTACTATTCTCGCTGCCGGCGCATGGACGCCCAGCCTTGTGCCATTACACGGCCGGGCGGTCCCGTCGGGACAAGTCATAGCATACCTAACCTTATCCAGAGAAGAAGCGATCCGCTACGCAAGTCTACCCGTACTCCTAAACCTCACGACAGGAACATTCATAATCCACTCCCCAAGCACCTCACCCCCAACCCTAAAGTTCGCCCGGCACGCACAGGGATACGCTTCCCCCATGCCGGTATTCCCAGAGGCCATTCCACAGGAGGGCGAAAATGCGCTGAGGGATGCGGTCAAGCAGCTAGTGCCCGAGTTCGCCGAGAGACCATTCGAGAAGACTAGGGTGTGTTGGTATACTGACACCCCTGATAGCGACTTTTTGGTGACTTGGCATCCAGAATATGAGGGGCTATTCATTGCTACTGGGGGGAGTGGGCATGCATTCAAGTTTTTGCCAGTGCTGGGGGGTGAGATTGTGGATGTGCTTGTATGGAAGGGAAGGTTTGGGAAGAAATGGGGGTGGAAAGAACACGTTGAGGGGCTGGGTGATGGAAGTAGGGGTGGTGGTGACGCAGGGAGAGTTCCGCTAGAGGAGCTGTTGTTAGAGGGAGGCAAAAGCAAGCTGTGATGGAGGGGTGAAATGTGTGGACACGATAATACGGTGAATTTCTGGTAGAATGCTAGTCCACTTTTGACGCAAAATCCGTAGTTAATCCCACCTGAGTTTTTCATTACCTTACCTCTATCTATCCCCTTTGAAATAATTCCCACCTCCCATGGCCTCCACGCCGTAAGATCTTCACCTCACACAAGTACCTTCTAGCCACAAAGCACAGGATCAGCATGGTTCATGGAACATTGTTCCTGGTGGCCGCCTATCCCGTAACCAGTAATTTGTAACATTACTCTCCCACGAGTAATACCCCATGGCCAGGTCCAAGCCGCTCGCCCTACAACCCCCCCCTACAGACGTACGTACCCAAGGGAACATATCCCCGTCACGTAAATACTCAAGAGCACGGGTACAACCGAGCAGAAGGAGTCCATGATGGAATTGAAAGCTTGCCTGTACTGTATAGTATGCAACAAGCAAAGCCCCCCTCATGCGGGCATGAACATAAAATGACATCCGGCGAGTCACTACCACCTCCGGGTGCGACCTTTACGGATGGTGTTTAAGCCTTCCATTTCACCCGGTTGGAGCAAATTGGTTACTCAATTAGCTTATCAGCTAATTTATCTGCCATTTTCAAATAACTGTAATCCGAATCTGAAGATTTTCCGCCAGGATAATTCCGGAAGATCACACGGAGCATGAGCAGAGGGCGGGGGGGGGTGTCTTGGACGAGCTGGGCGAGACGTACTGCCGTCCGATCCTGCATAGACCTAAGAATGATGTTCGAAGGCTGGCTTCGGGACCTTCCCGTCGACGAATTTGCCTTTCCTGGGGAACCTAACAGCAGCGTGGATCTTAGCGGACAGCAGAGCGATTTTTAACCCTGCTATCATTTCGAACTTTTTCTGAGACACGTTGGCCAATGGATAGGATGCTTTGAACGCTTGTCGCCCCCCAGGTGGAAGGGGTGTGTTCAGGTTGCCATTGCAAGAGGCTAAGGTGTAGGAATTTGGAGACAGAATTAACAGTACCAAATGGTTGGAACCGACATACTATCTCCTACTTTATATTACTTAAGATAGGCTTTCTTAGTTTGTTATTTGTTGTGTTATATTACAATATTATGTAGTTTGTAGTTATATTATTAGTTATTTTAGGAGAAGTTACTAGTACTATAGTGAACCAAGAATAATCTACAAAGTTCGGTATATAATAGTAGTTAAAAAAAGCAGTCAATCTAGCGCAGAAATGGGTATTTCAAATGCCAGGTGATATGGCTCGTCCAACATATTAGGTTTAATTAGAAACTAAGGAGGTAAACTATAATACGAAATATGCCACACTAAGAAAACTGGTATCATATAGAACAAATCTTCCCCCCAAGGTCCCACCTCCTCCGTTTTACCGCCCACGTCTACACCGTACATCCTAAGCGTAGTGGCGAACCGGCAATTAGCCTAGACAATGAAAACAGAACACCCAGAATTGCAATCGACAACTCCTGCCTGTAAAGCCATTAGCCCCAAACCCTAAAAAGAGGTAAAAATTAAACCTATCATAATTATCATACCTCAATAGCATCATTGGTACAGCAACCAAGCCCACCACCACACTGAGCCCGGGTCTGATCCTGGTTTCCTGTAAATCACCTCCCATTAGCCTTGATCCCTTCTCCCCGTAACGAAAAAGACAACATACCAGCCAAAACGTAAGGAGAAACCTTAATGCAAGTGACCTCGACGCCACCGATGTTTCCAACCAACTCGCCTTTGGAAGCACCGCTGTCAGTCTTGTTGCAGCAGATCACAGTCTGACCCTGCTTTTTGCAATTCTCCGTAAAATCCCTGATAGCGGTGTCTTCCGCATTTCCACGTCCGTGGATAGCACCTGCGGCGGAGAAGGCGGCGAAGGTGAGGAGGGTGAAGGTAGTGAATTGCATTTTTTTTGTTAGGCGATTTTTCTGAGATGAAGTGAGCGTTCGAGTTGGTCTGAAATGAGCGTATTTGTGGGTTTGTGGGTTAATGAACGAGTGTGGTGTGTGTGGGATGGAGGGGGGAAAAGGGGAGAAAAGTAATTGGGAAAGGGGGGGTGCTTGGGCTTATAAGGGAGTTCGTGGTTGTGCTTTGGGCTTGGGCTTTGGAAGGATGGGCTCCTATATTATGGTCTTGATTGGGATAAGCTTGTATCAATCGTGACAGTGGAGTCTTGGTACTCGAGTATCTGGCGTAAACTAGCCTTTAAATTTGTGTTTTGTCAGGTCTCGGATCGTTCCCGCGAGATGCAGGCGGAGATCTCACTGCCGTGGTCGCTACTGATAGAAGCACTGTGCTTAGTACCATAGAAATGTGGGGATTTGTGCAATTGTGACAAAAACTAGGCAGTTTATGAAGGAGAATGGGACAGTACTGGTATATGGTACTCAAGCTGCCGAAAAGCCGCTATTCTGCTCTAACGTCTATCAATTAACCTATAAAAACTCTCCTATAGGGAACTATAAGTAGTATATTAGATCACCGGAAATCATTCTGCGAAAACACCCTCATGAACACAGACACATTCCCCCTCCTGGATAATCAATGATCCTCCACTCCCGTACCGGTAGAAAACTCACAAAGATCAACGCGTCAAAGAGATCATCAAAAAAAGAAACCGACACCGATCTCAAACAAAGTACGGTGCTCGAGTACCGTACCTGAGATTTCTTCCAGAAAATTGTTGCAGGGATTCCCCTGATTAACCGCATGCGGCACTGGGCACCAGTGGCGTCCAAGCCACTGGGATTTGTTGAAGCTAGTCTACATCAGGAAATTAACTTGGTCTTTTGAGTGCTGTAGGTCGGGTCCGCATTTGGACATAGTTTTTTTATAGGGGGGTAGTTTTGCTCCGAGAGTTGAGGCCGGCTTGGGAGGTTTGGGGTTATGGGAGCCGCAGGTTGGACCGATTTGCTAGAGGAAGGTGTTGCGAGTGTTGGTACAGATACTGGTGAGCTTTGATGCCGGTCGGTACTTGCATAGTAGCATTACTGGTGCCAAAGATCGACGGGATCCACTCGAGTAGGGTCTGCTACTGTAGTTCTACTGGCGCAGCTTGGAATGCGTTTACGCCTTGTGAAACTGTGCCAACCAGGTACCGTTCTAGCATTGAGGTCTAGAATCCGGTGCGATATTTTTCTGGTTCAGTTAGCTCCCTACTGTCATGCCCACTACCGTAGAAGATTACTACCATCCATATCCCGTAGGGTACTTGCTAGCTCACCATTGGAGCTCACTCAGTAGGCTAGCAGTAACAACATCATATCACACTTGCCTCTGCTCTGAACCACAACATTTCGGCAACCCCTAGACTGCCAAGACAATAAATAACTCTTGGCAAAAAAGTTTAAGTTCACCACACACCCCACCAAACATTCCCGCGAAACACCACCTCCGAAAAAGCGCCGCCAAACCGAAGATGCTCCGAATAAGTTCTACAACGCTCTCCCTCCCTCAATTCTCGATACCAGCTCACCTCCAAGCCCTCCGTGCCGCAATCGCTCTGGGGAATGGCACGGTGCCCACAACTTTCACTCGCAGCATGGCGAAAAAGTCAAAAAAGGGCCCTCCCACTGACATTCGAGTTAGTGAGTAGTTTTTTTCGACCCCGTTTCTATTGTAACTAACCAATCAATGTTTGGCAGAATTAATCCGCTACTCCCTTCACCATCCCAAAACCCCCCGCCCGCTTCGGTTTGGCACAATGCGCATGCTCCGGCACTGGACGATCCATCGCGCGTGGAAACTGTTCCAGGCCGCGCAGCGGAAGGAGCGGGAATACGAACTCGAGAGGCAGTACAATAAGATGAGGGATGCATGCGAGGAATTGAGACTTACGAGTCAGGGGCTTTACGAGAGGGCGGTTGCCAAGTCGATTTTTAGGTATCCGATTGTGGAGTTTCGGATCCCGACGGATACGCCGGCGAAGAATGGATGGAATCACGAGTGGAAGAGGGGGTGAGTGGGGAGATTGTGAGGAGAAGGGGGAGTGGGGGGAGGGGTGTATATATATAGAGAGATGGAGGCGTGAATAGACTCGGGGGGTTTGGGTGATAGTTGAGGATTATGCTGGGGAATGTGGGTTGTTTTGCGAGGATGTTGCTGCCGTAGGTGGCGGGACAGTTTTTTTTTGTTGTGCGACCATTTATGGCTTTTTTGCCGAATGTATCTTTTCGACAACTTGCTTGGGGTCCTAGATGTAACCGGGTTCATACTGTGGGTTCCATCATAAGGCTCCGGTAACCAAGTCACCACATCGTCCCAAAGGCAGTTGTTCTAGAGTCTAGATATCTCCTCCCTATGTACAGTACTGGTAAATAATACGTCACGGTAAGTCACTCGCATCATTGTCGGTTCTGATAATTCTTTCACTTTCGTGAATCCCAAGGTGCCGTGAAGCATCACGCCAAACGTGTTTCGAGCCGATGCTGGTATCATATCGTCTTTGGTTAGTTAGCATTTGAGGGTATAGCCTATAGTCGCCCCTCACTACTTCTCGGAATATTGAGTCTGACATGTTTATTTTTTCTCCCCGACACAGCACTATACCTGCTGATGCTACCGCGTTTCCCAGAGTAACTCATTCCTTATAGTTGAGAAGAGGGGGGCAAATTTGAAATATACATTCTTTCCTTCTCAGAGAAAGGCTCGGTTCAGACTAGGTATAATGCTTTCACCTAGATCACTGTATAACTCTGTAGAATCATCCCGGCCGTACAAACCACAACGCCACTTTGCTCCTGCACTCCAATATGAAAAAAGAACCCAACTTTCCCACCGATTGTACTGCGCCATCGGTGGAAGATCTATAGTATCATATCAGTATACAAGGATGATAGAGATACCCCATTATAATCCTCTTGATACCAATACTCAGGGCGCCGGTGTCGGCCAAAATCGCCACTGTATGGTCATCGTCATTTTCTAAGTGTAAACTCGTCCCCCGCTCCAAGAGCAATGTAACCACCCCCTCCCGTTCCCCCCTAACCGCCAGGTGCAATGGCGTATTCCCGTCGCGATCCCGCGAATTGATATCCATTCCAGGTTTATCTATAAGGGCCTTCAGTATATCTTGATGCCCGTGCAAGGCCGCGACATGTAGAGGCGTATCCCGCGTAATGTCACTGGTGTTGAGATGCAACTGAGGGCAATAGCGCAGCATGTGGTATACAGCGCGCCTGTCTCCATGCGCTATTGCGATGTGGAGCGGGGTATCGCGGTCGCCATTGACTGGGCCCTTCATGACCCTATCGCTTCGCAGGAGGAGCATCGTCGCCGGATGGCATGGCGTTTGGACCGACAAGTGCAGCGCGGTGTTTCCGTCAGAGTCCCTGAGGTTGGGGGTTGTTCTCTTGTTGGCGAGGAGAAGCTTAATCACTGACTTGCACGTTTTCTCACGATTCTCGATGGCGATATGGAATGGGGAATGCAGTCTGGAGGCCCGTATATAAAGGTCGGTCCGGGGGTGCTCCAGGAACATTTTGACGACGCCCCCATTTCCCGCGCGGATAGCAGCGGTCAGTGGTGTGAGGCCCTCATCGACCCGAACGTTGACGTCGACGTCGTCCCGCCCCAGCAGTATTCGTGTGATTGTTGTTTTCCCCTCCGCTGCCGCGAGAGCCAGACATGTCCAGCCATCCTTATTCCGCACCTCTGGGTCGAGGCCGCACTCCAGAAACGTCTGCGTGATTGCTTCGTCCTCCATCAATACCGTTTTGTGGAGCAATTTCCGACGCCCCCGTGGGCTATTAAAAAATCCTCGATCGAGCAACTGCTGGGTGACCTGCCTGTTTCTGCTCTCCGCTGCAGAATAGAGTACCCTCTCTGCATACTCCCGATCTCGATTGCGGCATACGCTGTCGATTAGCGTGGATGCGAGTAAGATATAAAGATAGCGGTTGGTCTGTAGGAAAAAGTTGAGATCTCCCGAACCTAGCTCCCTGGCGGTGAGGAAGATGAGTTCGACTGGCAGATCAAGTAAGGTTGGCATGGTTTCGACTATTTCTTTTCTTTTCGTTGCTGATGGTTCGTGTTGAATAAGTTGGTGGTGTGGTCTGTATTGGACAGGAATGGAGTGTATTTTGTAGGAGTTGAGGTCGGTCCGTGGAGATCTCATCACTTGTGAGATTCCTTAATTCAGCCATTGCCCCACCTTCGGAGATCACGTGCCTTGCTGGCCAATACGAGCTCTTTGGCACTGTATCACGTCTTATCACTCGGTCGCTCGCCGACGCCTAGGGTTGATACGATATCATACTATGCGGTACGGTAACTTACCAGTATGATATAAAGGAACACTTTATATCCTACTGTGGAAGGGTAAGTTGGGTTTATGGGTTGTCTGATGTGGATCCTTATATTTATATTTTTTTTCATTTTTTTCAGAAAAGCATATAGTCATAGCAAAGTTTGAATCACTACAGTATTATATTATTGAATTGAAAAAAAAAAAAAAAACAGTTTCCATTATTAGCTCTATTATACATTTTAAACTTCCCTACCAGCCCAACTTGAATAGTACTTTCTAACTATCCTCTAACTATAACATACTAGTATAAATGTAGCCTTTGTAAAGTAAAACTATGTTATAAAAGACAACATAGTTGTACAATACTGTGGCTTCTCCTATGGAGATTTCTCTTGCCATGCAACCAATTCTCAAACCCTATTAAAGGAGGAGGAGATGGCATACCAGTTCCCACTATTTGGTACTATCAATTCTATCCTCAGATTTCCACAACTCTCTCTACCAAGCATACTGTATTTTATTAGAAATGCTGGCTTCCAAGAGTATTGATATTCCCCCAGATTGAAATTTAGAAATAATGTCCTTATGGATCTTTCTCCTATTTATATTAGTAGATGCCCACCCACCTGCCCTCCTATTTATCCATCCCACCTATTTTCTTAAATTTGTATCCTGTTTGTGTTAGTAGATGCCCACCCACCTACCCTCCTATTTATCCATCCCACCTGTACTTGTTAATCTGTATCTTGCTTGTGTTAGTAGATACCCACCCACCTGCCCACATATATGTCCTTGTAAACTTGAATATTTCTCCTATTTTTGTTAGTAGATACCCACCCACCTACCCTCCTATTTGTCCATTCCACCTATACTTATAAATTCATATCCTGCTTATATTAGTAGATACCCACCTACCAACCCACATATATATCCTCATAAATCTTTCTCTTATTTGTATAAGTAGATGCCCACCCACCTACCCTCCTATTTATCCATCCCACCTATTTTCCTAAATCTGTATCTTGCTTGTGTTAGCAGATCCCCACCCACCTACCCACCTATTTATCCATCCCACCTGTTCTCCTAAAACTGTATCCTGCTTGTGTTAGTAGATGCCCATCCACCTACCCTCCTATTTATCCATCCCATTTGGTCTCTTAGATCTGTATCTTGCTTGTGTTAGTAGATGCCCACCCACCTCTCCACATATATATTCTTGTAAATATTCTTCCTGTTTGTATTGGTTAATACCCTCCCACCTACCCTCCTAAGAGTCGTGAATGAGAAGAGAGAAAGAAAGTTGTATATGAAAAAAAAAAAAAAAAAAAAGTTATATGTAGAGAAAGAGTATGTGTTGTAGGTATGCAGAGAGAGAATTGTAAGTAAGAAGAGAAAGAGAGATATATAAGTGGAAAAAGAGCAAGAGTTATAGGTAGAAAAAAAAAAAGTTATAAGTATGAAGAAAGTGGATTGCTAGTATGAAGGAGGGAAAAATTGTAGGTATAGAGAGAAAGTTGTAAGTGTGAGAAGAAAGAGTTGTAGATGGGAAGGAAAAGTTATGAGGTTAAAGATAGCAAGTTGCTAGTATGAAGAAAGAAGAGATCGTAGATGTAGGGAGAGAGTTGTAAGTATGAAGAGAAAGAGTTATAAGTAGGAGGAAAGAAAGAGTTGTAAGTATGAAGAGAGCAAGTTGCTAATGTAAGGGGAGGAGAGGGGGGGTAGAATTGTAGGTATAGAGAAAGAGAGTTGTAAGTGCAAAGTGAAAAAGTAAAAGAGATTGGTGGGAGAAAAAGAAGAGAAGAAGGGGGGAGTGGGTCTCTTTATATAGGCCTCCTTCCAGAAATGCCAAGACTAATAGACAAAAAAAATAAAAATAGAATTCTGCTTGCCCTCCCATCCTTCCACAAAAAAAAAAAAGAAAGAAAATAAGAATACTATTGGAATAGCAAAAGTATATACTTTAGGATTTAATATTATCAATATCTGGCTCACAGAATGGGAATTAATCCCGTAATCAAAAGACTCCTTACAGTATTAATTTTCCTTGGTGGACAGGACTGCTGGGTGTGGACGGCCTCCCGACCCCACCTTTAAGCCCACACCTGGAGGGCAGAGGCATACTGCATATAAGTGATCTTCATTAGACTATGTCTATAGTGGAAATCGATCACCGTCATAGCTTAGTTAACAGCTGCCTTTTACCCGGCTCTTCAAGGGTGTCAGAAGTACTTGTACTTTATATGTTTTTCCCCTCTATACCTAAAAAATCTCAGGCCTACGCTTTGGAGGGGAGCAAAGGGGGGAAATAGGACTGTATAAATAAATATAACTAAACAATAAATGTGGAAAGACTATTTACAGCCGGGGAACAGGAGGAAAAGTAAATGTTGTGAAAATTTCAAGTTTCAAGCCATACCGGCTTATCTCGCTACAATAGGAATAATCCCCCACCAACACCAAACTAAATGGGAACTGGCAAACGCTGACCCGACTATCATACATATGGAAATTTCGTGAGGGTTTGGATAGGTATGTGATAGATATGTGCAATCCCATCACATGTGATTTCCTTCGACAAAAAGAAAATATGAAATCTGAGTTCCCGTGGCATGCTTGCTCCCGGGGGGGCTTATAATGCGGGAGGAGGTTGGGCGGGACAAGAGGAGGGAGATAATAGCGTCGGCAGATATGTCTGTGGAGCTGTTACGGTTCTTGCTGAGATGGCACATAGATTGTCCTCTTCGAAGGAGGTGAGGGAGGTGGGCCTGCATAGCCTTGGACCTTTCTGGGGGCCTCAGATTCTGGGGGCTGTAGTAGCGTTATCGCTCCATTGTGGCCACTCGCGACAGCCTACTAGAGCAGTGTTCGGCCATACATATCCAGTTCGTTAGGGTTGGCGTCGTTCTGTCTGAGTAGCACCTCCACCACTCCATGGTGCCCGCTATAAGCAGCCCACCAGAGTGGTGTTTGGTCATACTCATGTGGTTCGTTAGGGTCAACGTCATCCTGTCCGAGGAGTATTTCCACCGCCCCCTCGTGCCCATTCTGAGCAGCCCACATGAGAGGGGCATTACCAACGCAGTCATTTTGGTTGATGTCGCATCCTTCCACCTCTACCGAACCAGCTACAATCTCAACAATCCCAAAGACAGATGCGCAGTGTAGGCCGCTGAGTAGGGAAGGCCTATCGAATCCAATAGCATGCGGGTGTGATTTCTGAGCTTTCAATAGGATTTTAGTAGATATGCAGTTATTGTAGTCGTTAAATAGATTCAGCGCAAGCAGTTTCGCGCAATCTGAAACTTCCCTCTTTGGGCGCATTCCTCAGTATAGAGAGGAATATTCGAGAAAGGGTGTGCCTCGGAGATCAGGAGAGGGACTGGTCGAAAGAGCCTTGGCCTACTGGGAATTCATATAGCTTAAGCAGATTTCTGCCATTGTCGAGTGTGCTGTACCAAAAAGTTCGGGATGAGCCCGGAGGTATTCTTGAAGGGAAAAGTAGATTAACCGGACGATGGAAGCCTCCGTGTCTACGGCAACAAGTCCTTGACAACAGGTTGGTAATGTTCCTATTGAGGGAGCATTGTCGGTATTGAGAACTGAGGACCCTATTTCGACCGCTAGGGAGTGACACAGTTCATCGGGCTTCGGAGGCCGCTCTGAGTGAGAGATCCACATCAAAGCGGCAATACCAAGCCTTGCTTTCTCCCCACCCTGTCCCTTTATTCGACCCAGCGTTACACCATAAGCACCCTCTAGCCCCAATCCATCGGTCATGGTGCTGAGCTTTTGTCGCCTGTGATAGACTGTAGTTTCTTGTAGGATCGCATCGATATTCAGCGAGACTAGTAGGAATCTGGATATGTATCTGTCAGTGGATGACTTGCTGTAGCTTCTCCGGCCTCGTTGCTTCTACGTACGTCTCAGAAATATCTTCAGGAATTTTCTTTAGGGCTCCGTCTTCATCCAGCCTGGTATGAAGAAATCTAACAACATCATCTCTCTTGGGACGTGTGGATATACTCATTACCCTCCTAGAAAGACGTCTTCTGATCTCAGGCTGAATGTACGATCTTCCAGTCACGAATGTTCGAGTGCCTGGAGACTTTTGGAGAATTTTGGAGAATTTAATTTATCGAATCAAGGAACTTGGCTCGACATCCTTGGGCACATTCATCTAGAGCGCCAATGCAAATGAGCGTGCACTTTTTGGAAGGGGTACTCTGCAGCATCTTCACCATATTGGAAAGTAGTGGTCCCAGTCCACCGAGGACCTTTTTCTGACCTCCATGGGCTTGCGCTATTTCCTCCGGGACCTCTTCCAGCCCCTCACAACCCGCCCGAACAGGGCACCAAGCACACTCGTCGATGACTGCTCCCTCCGAGCAGCGAAGTCAAAGTAAAAACACGCAACGGCGACGTTTTGTCCTCTGGCCTGGTCGCATAACCTGTCCATCACTAGGGAGCTAACATCGCGGCTTGTTAGCATTAGTCCTTTTTATTCTATGCTTCGAGATTCGTCCTTGTTACCTGACAAAAGTCTTGCCGACCTCCGGACCTCCATAGCAAAATAAAACTGCGTTATCGGACTCACCTTCCCCACTGCCAGCGTACCAGTTTCTAAACCCCTCAGTTTATAAGAGCCATTCCCATACATTCTCAACCCGGCGGCCTTGAATGCCCTGATGGCGTAGCCTAGGATCTAATAGGGATAGCCATGCCGAGATATTAGATCGGTCATCGACAACAGCAGAGCTATTAACAATCGTGTTCAAAGAGTTGACGTTGTTGCTAAAAGATTGAGACATTTTCTGTTTTTTTGCTGTTGAGGATATTGTGGATGGGCGGTGGAGCGAGTTGACTACTGGAGTTTTGTGTGAGCTGAAGGGAAGCGTGGTCTTTTGTGGAACCTCATGGATGCCTCGGCACTGTCCAATCAACCTCCCACCCCAAATCTAGTCCAACGCCTTGCTTGTACTTACCGCACCTGTAGCAGCTAATCACTAAATCACCCTAACTATCTATCCAGGAGCAGGAAGTGCCAAGTGCCATCAGGCGGTACAGCACAAATCTCTCACTGTCATGAACCAACACCATAGAGCGCGCGCGATAGAATCAGCTAGCTTGGTATATACAGAAGAACTTCAGGCCTTATGAGTGAATCGGTCGAAGAGCTTACACACTACCTGACATAAAGCATCACAGTACACCGGTAATCCTTTGTATTGTCGATGGAGGCTCGAAGGCCCTTCCCCTGACCTCGTGCCAGGTACTGTGAAGTTAGGGGCCGTGCTTTCGGTGTTATCCGGGGTGGCTGGGAACCGTCTTCCTACTTGAGTACAGCGCAGTGTATTGTGGTAGCACAGTAATTTGCTGCATTTTACCCCAAGTTGCTCTATCTTTCCAATGATCCAGGACCAAGTTTATCAACCTAAGTAGTAATTCAAAGAGCCATTGAATATGCCACCAAATAGTCCCCCACCAGAGACTAGGATAATTCAGGACCCAAGATTTACCATTAGTCCAACTAACCGAGACAGTAGAGGAGATCTCCCGTGAGCAGCTCTGAAAGAAATTACTATTCGGACGTTACTCTTGGCATCCTTTGCCCCGGAATATAAACGAAACCGCTACAACTAGTGCAGTACGTGGAACCCCCCCCAGCCCTGATCCAGCCAGTTCATGCACACTGCCACACCTAAGTGCTATTATCTCCACTTAAGCATCATAACTTCATCACCAGCTTTTTCCTCGGCCGTTTTAAATCCCCATCACAGACCATCACTCGTCTAAGTTAGGGCTCGAACTGTTGGATATCGTCATCCAGCCTCTCACTGGTTGTGTCACAGCGATGTCTATATGTCGTTAGTATGACATCTGTGAGAAAGCTTTTCATGTATTTAAGGGACCCGTTTGTCCCACTTAGAGAGAGAGTCACAACTAAGATTTGTTTCCGGTATACTTCTGTCCACTGTTTCTCCAATTATTACAACACGAACTGTTGTAATATGAGTTCCGAATATGCTTCGGTAATGTCATTGATTATGACAGTATTCCTCTCATAGTTACCAGTATGAGTTCATTGGTTGATGTACTCATTACTGTCTTAACTACAACAATGTTTCCTTGGAAACTCTATCGTAGTACTAGTTTAGTTATCTTGCTTGCTTTTCCTTTCTGTTATTGTTTGATTATGTAGTACTGTTGTCATTGACTTTCCCTTTTATCTTGCATATAGTATATATTATGTAGAGTTTTAGTGCACCTCCCTGTAGTATAAATAGGGTCCTGTACCTCCTCAGGATAGGTTCAATTAAGTAAGAAGTACAACTTCAATCATGAAATACAACAGGTTATGAGCCGGGCTTAGCCCACCACACCTATCTTTCTTTACTCTTTACTTCCCACTTCTTCCTTCTACCTTTTCATCCTATTCTTTACTTCAAAATCCTACTTCTAATTCTCTACCCCTTAGAACTTCAGCCTTGCAGCTCAGCCTTTCACTTTTAACCTTTTGCCTTCAACCTTCACCTTCAGCCTTACACCTTTAGCCTTTCACCTTCAGCTTTCACCTTCAGCCTTCTATCTTCAGCCTTTCATCTTCAGCTTCCACCTTCAGCCTTTCACCTTCAGCCTTTCACCTTCAGCCTTTTACCTTCAGCCTTCAACCTTCAGCTTCAGCTCTCAGCTTCCACCTTCAGCTTCAGCTCTCAGCTTCCACCTTCATCTTCCAACTCCAGCTTTATATTTCAACTTCTTACTCCAGCTTCCTATTTCAACTTCCTTTATCTATTATTTTACCTATATCTATTTATCCTCATACCGTTTCTTAAAAAGCTATCAGTAATCCCACTATCCAATCAGCTGTGGAAGAAAATATTTACAAATGTAAATATGGAGAAATCTATAAGCTTAGAACAACCAATTGGTATCAATAGAGAAAAGATATAGAATTCTTCCTTCAGGCAGAAGAAGCTCTTGATATTGTTTTGGGATCAGAGAAGAAATCAAGAAAAGACAGTCAAGAGCGATCAAGTGACTGCAAATGTACCAGAAAAGCAGCCGTAATGATTAATGCAACCTGTCATTCCTCAGTTAAAGGATTTATTGAAGGAAAGAGAGACTCCAAGGAAATGTGGAAAGCTCTTACAGAAAAACTTGACAGAGTCAATATATGATTTGGATACCTTATGATCAAACACCAGTTCAATACACTTTATCTAACTTACAGCATTACTGACTACCTCAATCAGCTTTACAAATACTGTACAGAGTTACAGAACTCAGAACAAGAAATTTCAAATGAGGAATTCATTACCCACATGCTGATGACACTACCCTTATCATTTGATGGCATTATCAATATCATCATACATGATAAGTCAAAAGAGATCCAGTAAGTTGACTATGATATTACCACTATCTTGAAAACTGACCGTGCAATAGAATCTCGTAAATAACAAGTAGGTACTAGTTGCAATACTAGCAGTACCCTCAATACCAGCAATACCCTCATCACAACTATAAAGCCAAATATGGCATTCAGATCTCATCAACATCAACATGCATGTTACAACAAGACTCAGAACTATTGTCACAATTCTAGACTAAGAGATAGTGGATGGAGATGTTTGTACCATGATGAGGATATTTATCATGGGGTTTTATTTGTTATATTATGATTTCATGCACATGATCTATTTAGAGGTCATGGGGGCTATGCACAAGACCAAAAGGGCTGTGTGCTATGGTTTACTTGCATGCAGATGACTTATTCAGAAGTCATAAAAGCTGCATATATGACCAAGGGGGCTGTGTAGAAGGATATGTTATTTTGTGCAAATGACCTATTAAGAAGTCATGTGGCTTAGGTACATAACCAATGTTGAGGTCATATGAGTTTTATGTTATGCAAGTATATGAGTTGTGATTGTGACTCATAATGGTTTTGATTTGTAAAAGTAGGTTGGGTGAAGAACTATATGAGGATGCTGCTGGGACTTGATACAGTTACATCCTCTATGTCCACTATTTTCCTTGCACTTGAAATCAACCCTCAATGCAGGATTCTCATGATCATCTATTCCCCCTCTCCTCCCATGATGGCTTCAGCCAAGGAGAGACAGCTATCCTCATCCTCTTCCCACTGTCTGAATTTGCTCTTTTATGCATTGAGGCTTTCCTCCTTCTAGGTTCCGGTACAGCCTTTCTGCTGCCTGTTCCCTTCTCCTCACCTTGTATAGTGAGGTCCCCCCTCACAGTCGGCGGCCCTTTGCTTTCCATGCTTCGGACGGCCAGGAATACAGTTTGCAGTATGCGAGAACTCCTCAACAGGCCCATGAGTTGATCTCGCCCCTCTCGACGATCGGCTTAAGTGATCATATCCCATTCATTAAGTGACACTATCTCTCAGAGAAAAATGGACTACATAAAAGACGTGGCAAAATTGCTAGCCATCCTCCACCAGGAGCGATCTAGTAAGATACAAATACGATTACCGCGAGTTGACACAGTCACGTTCAGCTTTCTTCCTGACTCAACAGTTAGATCAGCTTGCATTCTACTGCTACATCCTTTCTCTAGCTGGTACCCTACTACTGCCACCATCTTCCACTGTCCCCCACAGTTGGTACCTATCTCGGTCTGCATCGGGTTCCAGGAATTATGTAACATTTTTCCATCTGCTAGTGCATATCTTCTGGCTTGATTGTTGTGGGATTTACTGGTGTGATATTTCATTTGTTTTTTGGAGATGTTCTGGATAGTTTCCTTCCTATATTCTCCTGCTTTTCTCCACAGCCTTTTCTTCTATTTATCAGATATGTTTGAGCTTTTGGAGCAGAGATGTGCAGTTAGACCTATACCAGAGGGTCTTGGGGATACTGTCGGGCTAGGTGGATGTGGGAATGGAAATTGTTTTATGCTATAGCTAGTACTGCATATAGATTCTTGTACCCTAAATAACAATGAAATGGATGATAATAAACAAAAAGAGAAAGGAAAAAAAGAGAAAAAAGACTTGATATAGTCACTGGTGAAAAGTCTTTGCAAGAGGCTGACTAAGGAATAGCTGAAAACTTTTGGCTATGATTATGGTCAAGTGGATTGAATTGTATTAATCGTGAATTCACAGCTATAGCTCCCAAACTGAAAACCCAGTGAAGAGAAATATCAGAGGTGTTTAAATGCATGATAATTACCTTCTTTTAGTGCAGTCATAATTATTCTTTTATTGCAAGACTAGTAGAATGATTATGTAATTAAGATTGGCATTGAAAACTGGATAGTGAACACTTTTGATAGGTGACTGTAGTATCATAATAGGGTAGATGGTCTGTGAAAAGAACTAGGAGTAGTGATATAGTGGTACATGGGAGTGGGAGTGGGAGGAGAAAAACTGACAGCTTGCGAATACATAAGATGAGAATCTGGAACATGAGTGCCTATTATTCTAACCTGTTGTAGTAATGGGCTTAATGAAACATTACTGCTCAATAAATAAATAAAAAGAAAGACAAATATTACAGAATAGTGGGAATTGGAAACAGCGAGAAATGAGGCGATAAGAACCAAATCTAAGCAGAACTCGGGGAAAGAAAAGTATGTAGAAAAGAAAAAAGACAAATGTTGACAGAAATTAATAGGCTAAAAATGGCTAAGGAAAAATACCATGAATCAGGATCTAGTCTATTAATATCTACTGTTACCTATTAAAAGTGTTAGAGATCTAGCCCTTAATGACAATCTTAATTATGTAATCATTCCACTAGTCTTGCAACAAAAGAATAATTATGAATGCACTGAAAAAAGGCAATTAATGCGCATTTAAGTACTTCAGAGATTTCCTTTTGCTAGGTTTCCTGTTTGGGAGGCATGGCTGTGAATTCACAATAAATATAATACAATCTATCTGACCACGATTATGGCTATGAATTTTGAGGTATTGCTTAGTCAGCCCCTTGCAAAGACTTTTAACTAGTGACTGTAGATCTTCATGCAACTACCGAGTATACTTTCCAACCTTTTGGCTTCCTGCTTCAGTGGTGATACCTCTTCGCATCATGAACTGAATGTTTCCCTTTGATCAGGCAGTTATCTAGGTATGCCCAGTATCCTGAATGGGGTCTTCAGGAGGATGGCGTTGATAGTTTGCATTTTGGCTGCGTTATTTGAGTTGAAATCTATGGAGAATCACCAGCTCATTTCTGATGATGCTAATGCCCGTCTTGGTTATGCTACACTATGGAATGTTAATACAAGTCCTAGCGCGCACCTCTTTCCTCAGGTGGTTCGATGCTCGGACAAGCTGTTAGGCATATGGAAATCCGAGACATGCGCACAGACCCATGGTAGGGTAACTGTGCACAGACCCATGGTAGGGTAACTGTGCACAGACCCATGGTAGGGTAACTGTGCACAGACCCATGGTAGGGTAACTGTGCACAGACCCTCAATTTACCGGAGCCAACACGTCATTAGTGAGATTTCGAGAGTTGCGTCCCATAACTAAAGTGTCACATCAATGAAGCCCACTTCATAACACCATATACGTCGCCGCCGTCCGTCCGACTGCATGCTGTTCGCAGGATATATGAGAGGGGACCTTTGGCGACATCTGGGAAGTGGAACGGAGGAAATCCATGGGAGGCGCATTGAGATAGTAGGATTTAAAGTTAGGCTTCCTAAACTACAGGGCCAAGAGTGATGGGACGTTTTCGGTGAAATACTCTGAGAGGTAATCTCAGTAGCAGAAGCTACTAGGGGTATACCGAATCCACCCATACCCTTCTGAGATCAGCTGTAGGTTGGTTGGTCCTAGTAATAGGACCTCTCTACCGAGGCCGGCGGACCAAGGGGAAGTACACTCAGAATGGAAGACCTAGATAAGACGGAGACCCTTAAGACGCTGACACGTCGGGCTCGGACTTGCGATTGGCACTAGGTGGCCCGGCATGAACCTGCTCACTTCATGACCGAAGAGACTAGTGGAACGATAGTCAACGAGACTCAAGTAATATAATAGTCTATGCGGACATCTAAGTTGGATGCCGACGTTTGGTATACCAAATAGCGCAGTTATCTTAGCGGAGGAATACGTTTCCGTGTCCGCAAAAGGGTGTGATAAGTTTCAGGGTCAAACGGTGTTCACACTTATAAGATTCTGGACATTTGCGCATTAAAACCAGAGTGGTAGTTCGGAGGCATAGTAGTTAGAAGTAGTCTGCGAACACTCAGACGCGGGATATAAATATCGCAGTACCTCTCGAGCTTTACAGACATCATGAAGCAACGGAGAAGTGATCTTATCAATATAATATCGTTTTACGCTTTAAATCTTTACCTTACCCATTTTATCGAGACGAGCCTTCCTCGACAGATTCTCCTATTGAAGATTTTTGGCCTACGTCCCTCAGTTATATACTTGAGTTTGGCGTCCGCCTAACAGTATATTGATAGTTCTCCTGTTACCAAGGCTCACTATATGAACTACGAGTTCACTTCAAACTCCACTTTTAGTTCAGACTTCGATTACATTTTCGAAGCACCTTACTGTCCCCTCTATATTCAAATATTCGACGAAGTCTTCGACTGTGAGTTATTCGAAATTGAAGAAGAGTTTGTCACAGAACCCTCGTGGTTCACCATATCTTTCGGGATCCCAACGAGGGATCAATTTAACCACATATATCGCACCTGGCACGGTTCGAACTTTGAGTGGAGTTCCACCGAGTCAGAAGACCTTGTTGATTAAAGTACTCAGTACTCAAAAGACAAAAAATCAGGCACAGTTATCCGAGGATCAGACATCCCCTCGGCCTGGGCCTAATAAATCCTTATATGTACTACAAGTACATTCTAAACCTTGAAAACTAGGAGATTCAGGTTTTGAGTCCGGAATCAGACCAACCAAACCCTTTCATACCTACACCTTTAGAGTACCTCAAGCGTTGGATACCTTACATACGATTTTTTAAACCTTTCAAAGGATATCAAGAACTCTGGTACGAAGTACCAGTAATCACTCATCCAGGACTATTAGAGTAGTTAGCATACCTGGAAAGTATCACAATGACTGAGTTACCTCAAGACCCAAGAAAACGGATAACGGCGGGAGAACCCATGGACACCCATCTAGATACGACGGACAAAACTGATGATTTGGCAATATGGAGTCCCTCCCCGTCAATACCTCATGAACCCACAATCCAGAGAGGAAATATACCCTCTCACCGATCCTCTAGTGTTGCAAGCACTCATCGAATATCAAGGGCCCCCATGCCTAAACCAGGAGGAGACCACGCTGCAAATTTAGCAAGGTTAGCTGCCTATCTTGGGATAACCTTGGGTCAGATAAGGTAGGATATAGATACCTCGCTTGACCAAGCCAATATCGCCTTCAAACATCTGAAGAGAGCCACCCAAGATAATAGCTTAAAATTAATTAAGGTTCAACAGCAAATCGCCGAGGGACAAGATGTCCACGATAACGATATTGCAATCTTGCTGATGCAGCAGGCAGGCAGGGAATCACAGGTCAAGGGGATACAAGAGGAAATGCTACGAGAAGTAGCAAAGAAGATAGACGCCTAAGAGAGGCGTCAACAGGAACATGAAGAGGTAACCACGAGGTTACATGGAACCCTCGGGGAAGAAAGCCAAGCGGCATTAGCCCAAGATCAGACTCTGGAACAGATGGTCCTTAGTCTAAGGGCAGATTTCGTCGAATTTCGTGCCCAGAGCGTCACTCGTGAAAGAGAGGTCAACCGCACCTTAGGACAAATGCATACGGATTAGACAACCCACCAAGCGGAGATTCGCAGGTCTCAAGAGCAGCAACAACTACAGTATATCGTGACAAACCAAACCCTAAAAGGGTTAACAGCAGCCATAAATAAAATACTAGCCACCGCACCAAGTCCTGAAGCTGCAGGACCAGCACCTTTACCCGCCGTCCAAGAAACGGATGACGAAGAATATTACGCTCCGCCTACGCGGCGAGATAAGGGAAAAGGCAAGGAAACCGCTGATGCATTCCCCTCAGGTGACCATGGAGGTGACCTCGGAGATCCTAGCGATGATGACGATGATGACGATGAAAGAGGAAGGAGGAGAGGAAGTCCTAGCCGAGGCAGGCAAGGACAGACACCAGAACAGTCTGGTATGGCAGAGACTCTTGCCAACGTGATAGCGCCAAATATTAAGCGAGCGTCAGAGCCACCCCTATTCTTTGAGGATAAACCAGCATAGAATATATATGTGTGGATTTTGGAATGCAGCGACTATTTCGAAAGAAACCCGTGAATCTGGGACAACGCTTGGGAACGAGTTATATATGCACTCAGTCATACAAGAGGAGAAATAGTCCTTCTATACACAGTCTGGTATAGGAAGGCTATGGACGGACTTCAAGGGGAAATCCAACAACCGGAACTGGCAATATAGACTCGTTTTAAACATGATATGATCAAACGATTTGCTCTGGTAGAAGCCGAACGACAAGCACTTCAAGCTATGAAGCTAGTCGAGTATGATGGTAGTATTGAACGTTACCTAACGATCATGCATAATCATAACATTGGTGCAAGCATGACGGGAGAGTCCTGGAGACAGGAAGTTGAAGATAAACTTCCAAAACAAATTGTCCGCAGATTGTCGGCCCTGCAGTATACAACGGATCAAGAATGGGAAGAGGTGCTAAGACTGTACGGTCGGTCAGAAGAAGGGCTTCTGGCCAGAGAGAAAATTGGGTGTCACAAACTGTCTAAGACTAAAGTAGTCCAAGAGATCAAAAGAGAAGAGCGACGGGAGTCTAAACCGAAGTGACGAAAGGAAACTAAACCTTATGTCAAAGGAGGTGGAGCCCCACTACGAAAACGGAAAAGTTACGATGAGCCGGCAAAGCCAAGGAAAAGAATGGGAGGTATGGCGAAGACTACCCATACAAACTTTGACCGGGCGCATACTGGTATTCCGCAGAGTGTTATAGACATGCGGAGAAAAGAAGGAGATTGTACACATTGTGGAAAGAGGAACCATACCTATTAGACATGTTGGGGAGACGCCCATATATCGGCAGCAACGGTCAGCTCAAGACCGATAAAAATGGGAATTCGGCGAGCAAGATCAACTATTGTAAAGCCTAAATTAGCTCGCAAAGTCACAGCCATACAGCACCCAGCCCGAGTGAATAAAATCTGCGAACTGGCGGACGACGAGGAACTGACCTAGGTCAGTTCATTGGCACCAACGGCGACGGCGTTTGGGTATTCAGTGTCCAGATGGAGCTGGAATCGAAATGGGTACCCCCTGTGGCTGGGGTGTATTAGGGTACCGACCACGATGGGGATCGGGTATTCCGTGTGCAACTACGGGAGTCAAAACTCAAAATGATCAAAGTGGCACAAAGGAAATCTCTCCTTTCAGGATCGATGTAAGTAGGCTCTAAGTGAAGGGACCCTACGAGGGACTTACGAGCTCGAAAACAAGAATCAATTTACGGAGAGTCTTGATCGAAAGAGAGGATAGTTAACTTGCCCACATGGCCCGGGAGACAACAGTTCAAAGTTCCTTGAGTCACCTGGTGGTTACCAGCTACCTGTGGGCAAGCAAGTTACTATACTGAAGAAGTGGGGACATAGCAATACAAGATCTACCTGATAACAATACACGACAGGAGGACAACTGACGCGGGCCGTTCCACCTACCACACGAGTCTGAGTTGTATTATACGTATGTACTATCTTGCCTTCTGGCCAGAGTCTGGGATAGGGATGTACCGCTTTGGTGCGCAAGGCCCCTCTGAGGGAGCTGGACGGATAGCCGAAACCCTAAGGGAAAGGATCGGTGAAGACAGGAACCCCACACCAGGGGAGGAAAATAGCTAATAACCGCCCGAAAATCTGCTATGAGCCTAGGTTTGGCATGTCGGGAGAAGGCATCTAGCCTGAAAGGTGGTCGTGCGCAATCGCGTATTGGTGAAACGCCGCTTAGTATGTAGACCCAGATTGTCAGAGCTAAAGAGATACTAGTTTGTCTGAGGAGACCTCAATGGTCGAAACTACGCGGGTGTAGTAACAAACATCTTGTTACCTACACCCAACACCAATGATACCTAAACGAAAGAACCAAGAAACGCTTATCTGCGCTAAGCGCTTGGAGTTAGATGCTCCAAAACTAAGATGATACAACTTTCCAGAGGGGATCGCTTCCCTCCACATACACGATAAGCGATACAAAGTTAAAGTCTTGTTAGACTCGAGATCCAACGTATTCCTGATAAATAAGGACCTAGTTGAAAACCTTCGTGTTCCTAGAGTGGAATGAAACAATGCAGTTGATATCTTAGGCTTTGACGGATCATCAGCCGCCTCAGGAGGGAAGTGTTACACTTTCCCTATTAAATGGGAAATAGGAAAAAACCGACACATCTCTGAACTGTCGTGTGAAGTGGTCAAGGCAGGTCACTATGGAATGATAATTCCGTTTAGTTGGTGGCATCGTGAACACCCAGTGTCTCACATAGACAATGCAGAAAATTGGACCTTCTCCTCAACATGTTGCGAAAACTGTGTGGAGGAAGATGAAGGAATAGCGGACATGTTCGAATATGATGAATCCGTCGCTTGGGATTCTAATGCCTGCCGCATCGGAAGAATCGGAGCCATAGAGAATACGATAGAACTCGAATCATTACCGAGAGAATACTGAAATTACAAACATTTGTTTGAAGCCCAGACGGCAGAAAAACTAGCCCCAAGACGAACATTCGATCACAAAATCAAATTGATTCTAGGATTAACTTCCCCCTGGGGGCCGATATATCCGCTGTCCGAAAAACAGCTTAAAGCTTTACGGGAATACTTGGATACAATGATCAAACAAGGAAGAGTCATATGGCGCCAATCGCCAGCAGGAGTACCCATATTATTCGTACCTAAGCCAGATGGCAGACTACGCCTAGTCATGGACTACCGAAATCTAAATAAGATTAGTATCCTTAACAAGCATCCCATTCCACTTATGTCCGAACTCAGAGATAGAGTAGCCGGCGCAAAGATCTTTACCAAGTTAGACCTTAAGGACCGTTACCACTTGATTAGGATAAAAGAAGGTAATGAATGGAAAACGGAATTCCGTACAAGATACGGACATTATGAATATAAGGTTATGCCTTTTGGATTGGTTAATGCTCTGGCAACTTTCCAAGACATGATGAACCTGTTGAAATTTTCTAATATTCGTTTCATAAGTATATTTCTTCTAAATAACTTGTATTTCTCTCCTTAAGTTATATTTCTGGTTTACCTATAGATCACGAACATTACTACAGCAGGAGTATATACATTGAGTATTTCGTTTATATTTCATGATAACGACAGGATAATTGGATATATATTTTCTTATTGCACGTGTGGGATGTCTCGGTTATTCTCACTTATGTACTGCGACCTTTTTGGAAGGTGCATTGCATGTTAGTTTTCCGTTTAAAATCTCTCACACCATTACAAGTTATATATATTTTATTTGGAATTTCCTTGGTAGTTTTTCGGGGTCAAACTTGTTCGCACTTATGTTTTTACAAGATTTTCCCGATTATTTATTTTCTTCGCTTAAGTATGCGCACCTGTATATATAGCTGGTTGCCACTCCGAGTGTCAGAAAGAATTAAGGACAAGAACTACTACCAATCTGCCTTCCTACTACCATTCTCCTCGCCTAAGTGTGCCTACAGTATACCTTTAATACTGTATCGTATTCTCATACTCAAGCTATTAAGATTGTGCCTCTACATACAAATTCAATAGGTTATGAGCCCAGCGCATTCATAGTCAAACGACATACACTCACACACCTTAAGTTAATAGGCATTCTACTACTCTACTTCTCACCAACGACATTATGGCTTCCTCCATCCAAACGGTTTTATCACTTCCAAACTACGGTTGCAACCATCTCGCTTAATATCAGAACTTGTACTCCCCACAACCCTAACCACTCGATCATACACCTTATCGCTTCCTATAGCACAATAAGGCGCCCGATTGGCTAGGCTTGATATTTAATTTTCAACACAAGTACCGATACTTAAGCGACATGAGCGAAACTTCCTCAAATGCTGCCACAGTACCTCACCAACCTCCGTTACCTCCCCCAGCAACCGCTGGAGTACCTTTACCATCAGCCTATGCTGCACCACTTCCAGCATCACCAGCTGTTGGACCACTCCCAGCAGCTCGCACCCCAGCTGCCAGAAACATCGCCAACAATTCCAAGTGTTCTTGGGCACTGTCCTACAAACTGAGCTCTATCCCAAAGCTAACCAGGCCCAACAACTACAGATCATGGCGTGATATCTCGGAATATGTGCTGGGACTTTACAACTGCTGGGACATAGTAACTGAAAGGGAGATAATACCGGAACCGTACGAAGACGAAGAAGGCGAAAACAATAGTGAGAAGATAAATGAGTTTAGAGACCGATACCCATGGGCCTGGACATACTTCCTTGAAACGATAGACTCCCAATGGCTAATCCTCCTGGCAACCCACAAAATACCAGCAGCCATATGGAAAGCCTTTCAAGACAAATTTGCTAGAGAAAACACCTCCTCCTTCTTTGAGCAACTCAACACTGTCCTTGACGCCAAATACAATGCAGCTACACCAATAGCCGATCATATCAATGCATACGATACCCTCTGGAATCGAATGCAACATCGTTGCTCCTCCTCCTCGGCTGATGACCGATATACCTTGCCGTTTGTTTTCAAAACAGTTTTCGAGTCACCTGAAGCGAAAGCTGCTGTTCTTCTCTGTTCCCTCCTCGAGTCAATGAGTAACATCGTTGACAACCTCCAGACCAAGGAGGACCTTACCTACGATCATGTCTATAACAAACTGTTGGACTTGAGACCTTCGGGTAATTCCGAAACAGACAAAGCGTATAAAAGCGCTGATGTCAAAGGAAAAGGAAAGGAAAGGGAAATTGTTCGAAAGACGCCGGCCAATACCAAGGAATGTACCTACTGCAAAAAGCACTACCCTACTGCACGGTCAGAGGGACATACTTGGAATGAGTGTAACTAACTCAAAGCCGACAACCAAAAGAAGAAGGAAAAGAAAGCTGTTAATTCAGCCAAGATCGGAATGGAAGAGATATCCGAACCGGTCAGTACATCCTCCTCCCTCCTCTCTACACAAAGAAACCCTCACCCACTCAACTGGGTAATTGATACCGGCGCAAGCTCACATATGACAAATTACCTAGACCTTCTTATAAACTATGTACCTAGTACTGGTACCGTTAAGTTGGGAGATGACTCTATAATAGAGTCATGTGTTTCAGGAATGGTTAGACTCATGGCCAAAACCTCAAAAGATCATGTAGTTCTGATAGTCCTGCAATGAGTTCTCTGGGTTCCCAAGTTGGGTAAAAGCAACTTGATGTCATGGAGCGCTGTGGTTTCAATGGGAAAGGGTTTTTCTTTAAGTAGTAAAGGGAAGGACATGTTCATCTTAGGGAAAAATAAAGACGAAGTAATCTGGGGAAAACTAGGCGGTCAAGATTATGTTGTGCAAGAAGAAAAGGATATAGCAAATAAGATGACTTACCAACAATGGCATGAAGCACTTGGACACCCTTCACCTCCTTACCTCCAAAGCAACAACTACAGCGATGACTTGTTAATCTCCAAAGTTCCTAAAGACTGGCGTTGTGAAACTTGCATCACCTCAAAGTCAACAAAGCACAAACCTGAATCGATACAAAGCCGGTGTGAAAGTCCCTATGATCTAATCCATTCAGATCTAAGTGGAAAGCTTTTGTCCCCATCCTTTGGCAACTCCTGGTACTCTGTCACGTTCATAGACGACTGCACGCGATACACTTGGGTTTACCCCGTCAAGGTTAAATCCGATACCGTAAAAGTGTTTACACAGTTTATCAAAGAAAGACAAACCCAAGACAATGCTATTATTAAACGATTCCGAACTGATAATAGAGGAGAATATGTCAATAATGAAATGCTGATATTGTTACAAAAGCATGGAATCATACATGACAAAACCCCCCCTTATTCTCACGAATCTAATGGTGTTGCCGAACGGTACAATAGGATGATAATCACATCAACACATTCTATGCTTACAGGATTACTGCTGCGACTATGGGCTGAAGCAATCACAACTTCCGTATACCTAAGGAACAGACTCCCTAACTGATCCATAGGAAACTCAACGCCCTATGAATCTCTCTACAACAAAAAGCCGTTGATAAACCACCTTCGCCCCTACGGGACCAAATGCTTTGTCCATATACCAGAGGATACTCGCAAACCTGGAACTAAGCTACAACCTCGGGCAATCGAAGGATACCTTGTCGGATATACTTCCTCCAACAAATTATACTGGATAGACATCCCCTCACAGCACATGATTTCTGAAACGCGACAGATACATTGGATGAACAAAACAATACAACCATCAACTCCATCAGAATCGTTGCCGGAACCAGAAGTCTATGCGAATGTCTTTCTACCGCCTCTCCCTACTCTATATGAAAAGAAGATACCTCTCTCTACCCCATATGAGCCACCGGAATTGGACACAGAAAAGACACCACCAAAACCAACCATCGAAGTACATCCTCCTCCACCGCCAGAAAACCCAGAAGATTATGATGAAACCGCAACACCAGAGGCAACCCCCGAACCCCCTGAACAGGAGGAACAACCAGAGGAACCACTGGCAACAGGGACCAGATCTGGAAGACTTATTCGTCCACCTCAATACTATGGCAGAAATGTCAAAGTACAGGCAAATGAGGACCCCTTAACGTATCACCAAGCGACCACTAGCTCGCTTAAGGAACATTGGACCTCAGCCATGGACGATGAGACAAAGGCACTGAAAAAGAATGGAACTTTCGATGAGGTTGATAAACTGATTGGAAGAAAGATAATCGATAGTAAGAGGGTATACAAAATGAAACGAAAGGCTGACAGTACACTGGAAAGATACCGTGCAAGAGCCGTAGCCAAAGGTTTCTCTCAAGTACCTGGGTTTGACTTTGATGACACCTTCGTACCAGATATCCGATACGAATCACTCCATTTCCTGGTTGCCGTTTGCGCCAAAAACTAATGGTGACCGCGACAATTCGATGTTAAATCCGCCTTCCTTTATGGTGAATTGAAAGATGAAGTCTACATGTGACTGTTACCTGGGTACAGTAACGGAGATAAAGTATGGCGACTTAACCAATGTTTCTATGGACTTAAGCAATCTGCGAACGAATGGTATGCTCTCCTCGCTAGATACTTAACATCTAGAGGCTTTACGACATCCTCCCTTGACCCATGCATGTTTGTTCACAATAAACACGACATCTACATTTTTGTTTATGTTGACGATATCGCTATATACTCAGCTGAAACTCCTGAAGCCACCTCTCTGATAGAAGACCTGAAAACGGCATTCGAGATTTCCGACTTAGGGGAAGCTACATTCCTGCTCGGCCTTCACATTGCGTATACATCAGACGGGATACATCTTACCCAAGAACGATACATCATGTCAATCCTCGAAAGGTACTCTATGGAAAACTCACGTTCTGTATCCACACCTTTACCGAAAGGCATTCAACTACGGAAAGGAACAGAAGAGGAACAGATACCCGACCCTTCCACATACTAATCGATAATAGGATCGCTTATGTACCTGACCACTGGTACGAGACCTGACCTAGCGTATAGCATTTCATTTCTCTCGCAATTTTTTTCATGTCCCACGGAACAACATCTCAAAGCCGCGAAACATGTCTTACGATACATTAATGGTACAAAAAACATTGGACTGCACTATCCGTACACTACTAGTAACGCTATCGCTACCTATGTCGATGCCGACTTTGCTGCTTGTCTGGATACCCGCCGTTCCATTACAGGATACATTATGCTTTTTCAACGGCGCTTGTATCTCCTGGCGATCCAAGAAACAGGCCTCGGTCGCAACATCCACAACCGAAGCGGAATATGTAGCTATGTCACTGGCTGCGCGACAAATCCAATGGTACCTCAAAGGTCTCAAAGACATTCGCCAAACCGTACCTATCGCCCTACATGCTGATAATACCGGCGCAAATTTCCTAGCGACAAACCATCAGTTAAATGAGCGGACAAAACATATCGATATCCATTTCCACAAGATACGCGAAGAAATCGATAACGGCTCGGTCACACTACTTAAGGTTGCATCCTCAGAGAACCTGGCGGATATATGTACTAAGACTTTGGCAAAACCGGCGCATGAGCGTCTAATAGGACTGTTGGACTGTAGATAATGTGGGGAAGTGTTGAAATTTTCTAATATTCGTTTCATAAGTATATTTCTTCTAAATAACTTGTATTTCTCTCCTTAAGTTATATTTCTGGTTTACCTATAGATCACGAACATTACTACAGCAGGAGTATATACATTGAGTATTTCGTTTATATTTCATGATAACGACAGGATAATTGGATATATATTTTCTTATGGCATGTGCAGGATGTCTCGGTTATTCTCACTTATGTACTGCGACATTTTTGGAAGGTGCATTGCATGTTAGCTTCCGTTTAAAATCTCTCACACCATCACAAGTTATATATATTTGACTTGGAATTTCCTTGGTAGTTTTTCGGGGTCAAACATGTTCGCACTTATGTTTTTACAAGATTTTCCCGATTATTTCTTTTCTTCGCTTAAGTATGTGCACCTGTATATATATCTGGTTACCTCTCCGAGTGTTAGATAGAATTAAGGACAAGAACTACTACCAATCTGCCTTCCTACTACCATCCTCCTCGCCTAAGTGTGCCTACAGTATACCTTTAATGCTGTATCGTATTCTCGTACTCAAGCTATTAAGATTGTGCCGCTACATACAAATTCAATATAACCAGGTACTAAAAGAATACCTGGATGTTGGAGTCGTTTGTTATCTTGATGATATACTCATCTATTGAAAGGATGAAAAAGAATACAGTGAAGCTGTCGAAAGGGTTTTACAAAGTCTGTCGGACTTTTAATTAGCAGTATCGCCAAAGAAATCGACTTTCTATGCGACTGAGGTAGAATTCCTCGGCTATATAATAGCAGTTGACGGGGTGTCTACGAGCACCCGGAAGGTGGAATCCATAATGGTTTGGAAAGTATCTAAGTCTGTTAGAGAAGTACAAGTCTTCATTGGATTCGCTAACTTCTACCGACGATTTATTAAAAACTTCTCAGCTATTTGCAAACCCATAACCGAGACATTATAAGGAAATGCGAAGAATTTCAAGTGGGGAGTTAAGTAGGATATGGCTTTTGAGGAGCTAAAACACGGGTTTACAACAGCCCCAATAATACACCACTTTTTCCCAGAAAGAGAAACCATGGTACAAACCGACACTAGCGATTTCGCGCTGGTTTCCGTTCTTTCTCCATACTTTGTGAAAAGGTTATATCTAGTAGCGTTCCATTCCAGAAAATTAAATTCAGCGGAGCACAATTATGAGATTCGCGATAAAGAACTTCTCGCAATCCTCGAAGCATTTAAGAAATGGAGACATTACTTGATCGGAACGGAGAAACCGTTTACAGTCTTTACCGACCATCAAAACCTTCAATACTTCCTCATCTCGCAAGTCCGGAGAGGCCATCAAATTCGATGGGCTCAGAAGCTAGAGGAATACAATTTTCATATTGTATACTGACCAGGCATCAAAGGAGGAAAGCCTGATGCATTAAGCAGACGGCCTGAGTACCGCCCTGAGGAGGGAGCTACGCATCACGAACAGAAAACTTTGAAAGAAGAAACTTTCTTGGTATCACTGGTAGCGAGGGTAGGCTATGAAGGAGAAGACTGGGATGGATATAAGGATTTGTATTTGAACCTCGAAGAGGTGGAACGGAACCCGTGATTAGGGTCAAGAGATTAAGCAAAAAGGCATACTTGCCAACAAAGGGCTCAAGAATGGCGGCAGGACATGACCGGTACGCCATAGAGGATGACATTGTCCTGAAATATGGACAAGCATTGATAAGGATGTGTATAGCTGTGGGGCTACATGAAGGAACTTAGGAGAGAGTTGCCCCAAGAAGCGGATTAGCGATCCGAAGCGGAATCTCCCCCGGCGCAGGAGTAATCGATGCTGATTATACCGGCGAACTCAAAGTCGTACTTTTTAACCATAAGGATGTGGACTGCCAAATAAGAATGGGCGATCGTATAGCTCAACTAGTGGTAGAAAAGGTCAACACTTCGCACAGGATGGAAGTAGACAACTTGGAATGTACAAAACGAGGAGCAGCGGGATTCGGAAGTACCGAGATAGCGACAAGATCCTTGATCGTCAAGGAACAGGAACCTAGTATCAGCTACTTGCAGGTATCGGCTAAAGACAACGAACATTGGTATGACATTTCAGAAGTACCCGAAAACGTTCCAATGTCAAACGCCATTATCCTACAAAAGGGTATGAAGCAGTTCAATCCTGAATTCCTAAGCGAGATACAGGCAGCTATCGGGTCAGAAGCTGCTTGGAGGCAATGGAGGGAAGAACTCATTAGGGTACAAGACAATGGAAAGGATTTTCCCAAAGATTGGACCTTAACCGACGATCTACTATATTATAAGCAAAGACTATTTGTACCAGATAGTCAGGCGCTATATACCAAGATCGCAGAAGGATGTCACGATGCAAAGGTTGCAGGACATTTCGGAAAAGAAAAAACTTCGGAAATAATCATGAGAGACTTCTACAGGAAAGGACTTGCGGTATGGGTCAACGACTACGTAGGATCCTGCGATGAATGCCAACATAACAAATTGCCTAGACACGCTAAGTACGGATTATTGCAACCACTGCAAATACTCAACGCAGCATGGACGTCCATCTCTTTAGATTTCATCACACAACTACCAGAGTCGCAAGGATGTATTCAGATAATGGTAGTAGTCGATCGATTCAAGAATATGGCACATTTCATCGGACTACAGACAACGGCAATATCGAAAGATGTCGCAAACGCATTCCAGAAAGAAGTATGGAGCCTACACGGTCTACCAACTGAAATCGTCTCGGAGAGTGAGTAAAAGTTTGCAAGAGAATTCCAGGAATCTCTTTGCAAAGCGCTGGAAATTAAGCGAAGAATGTCAACGGCATATCACCCTCAGACTGATGGGCAAACAGAATGTACCAACCAAGTGCTGGAAGGATACCTGCGAACCTTTGTCAACTACGATCAGGATGACTGGTATCAGCTATTACCTTTAGCTGAACATGCCTATAACAACTCCGCAACCAATGCTCATGGGATGTCTCCATTCTACGCGAACTGTGGTTTCTATCCACAGACAGAGTGGATAAAGGAGTGTCAAGCTCAAAATCCAGGAGCAACACTCTATGCGAACTGGATTAAGACGATACATGAACAAGCGAGGGGGTCACTCGAGCAGACATGGGAAGGAATGTCAAAGTATTATGACCGAAAAGCTCAACAACAGCTGGACTTCAAGATCGGGGACAAAGTAAGGTTAAACGCAAAGAATATTCAAACCCGACCGAAATCAAAGAAGCTAAGTCCAAAGCTAAACCGTCTATTCTAAATCATGAAGAAATGCGGGTCGAGAGCCTACAAGCTCAACATATCCGATCGATGGAACATTCATCACGTATTCCATGTCGCACCACTGGAACCCTATCGCGAATCAGTTCATAATAACCGTCAACAACCCCCTATAGAACCAGAGGACATTGACGGCAATCTACAATCGGAGGTTGAAAAAATAGTAAGAAGCGGGATTCGCGTTTACAGAAAACAGGTACACGGTCGCTGTCAGGAGAAGCAAGAACTGTAGTACTTCGTTAAATGGCAAGGGTGTTCAGAAGATAAGAACACATGGGAGTCTGCTACCTGTATGGAAAACGCGGAGGAAGTTGTGGAGAATTTTCATAATGAAAATCCGGACATGCCAGGAAGGGCAGAAGTCAGATAGGGAGGAAATAGTTTTCCTACCCTAGCTAAGTAAACGCGGGAGGTTTTTCACCCTGACCACACTGAGTCTTAAAATGTACTTAAAAGAAATTTATAAAATGGTTATTAAAGGCATTCGAGGCGAAGCCTGGTAGGAGGGAGTCCATGTTGGGCATATGGAAATCCGAGACATGTGCACAGACCCACGGTAGGGTAACTGCGCACAGATCCTCGATTTACTGGAGCCAACACCCACCTCCGGCCCCCTTATGGGGAACGCACGTCATTAGCAAGATTTTGAGAGTTGCGTCCTATAACTAAAGTGTCACATCAATGAAGCCCACTTCATAACACCATATACGTTGCCGCCCTCTGTCCAACTGCATACCGTTCACAGAATATATGAGAGGGGACCTTTGGCGGCATCTGGGAAGTGGAACAGAGGAAATCCGTGGGAGGCGCATTGAGATAGTAGCCTATAAGGTTAGGCTTGCTAAACTACGGGCTAAAGGTGACGGGACGTTTTCGGTGAAATACTCTAAGAGGATATCTCAGTAGCAGAAGCTATTAGGAGTATACCGAATCCACCCATACCCTTCTGAGCTCTGCTGTAGGTTGGTTGGTCCTAGTAATAAGATCCTTCTACAGAGGCCGGCGGAACAAGAGGAAGCACGCTCAGAATGGAAGACATAGATAAGACGGAGACTCTTAAGAAGCTGACACGTTGGGCACGGACTTGCGATTGGCACTAGGTGGCCCGGCATGAACCTGATCACTTCATGACCGAAGAGACTAGGGGAACAATAGTCAACAAGACCAAAGTAATATAATAGTCTATGCAGACATCTAAGTTGGAGGCTGCTGTTTGGTATACCAAATAGCGCAGTCATCGCAGCGGAGGAATACGTTTCCGTGTCCGCAAAAGGATGTGATAAGTTTCAGGATCAAATGGTGTTCACACTTATAAGATTCTGGACATTTGTGCATTAAAACCAGAGTGGTACTTGGCAGGCATAGTAGTTAGAAGTAGTCCGCGAACACTCAGATGCGGGATATAAATATCGAAGTGCCTCTCGAGCTTTAAAGACATCATCAAGCAACGGAGAAGAAATCTTATCAATATAATATTGTTTTACGCTTTAAATCTTTACCTTACCTCTTTTATCGAGACGAGCCTTCCTCGACAGATTCTCCAATTGAAGATTTTTGGCCTACGTCCCTCAGTTATATACTTGTGTTTGGCGTCCGCCCAACACAAGCACTCCACCCCCCTTTCTACTCTGACAAGCCCCTCCTCTTACTACGGGTTTGAGGTGATAATTGGGCTTTTTTTTTTTTTTTTTTTTTTTCTT
>JACCEG010000334.1:37577-67282 GCA_014065205.1 Tuber brumale | reverse complement strand
GAGTCTGGGAAAGAGGCGGCTATAAGTTCGGCTTGGAGGTGGGGGAGGGGGGAGGAGCGAGGGGCAAAGAAGCGTCGTTCGGCCGCTGGCAGACTTTTCGGTCCCCTAACGGGGGGACTCTCAGCCGTTCCAGATGCAACCTGTGCAGCAGTCGGAATGTTCTTGCCCTTGCCCGGTTTACCCTTCTTCTTCTGTCCAGATGAAGCGGCCTGAGCGTAGGAGGATGGGCCGGGTTGGGCCGGAGGTGATAATTGGGCTTGTTACATGCTTTCTATAGTTGGAATTTATGGTGGTTTTACTTTAGGGCCCGGGAGGACTTGTTTCTCCTGTGTGACAATGGGTTGATTTTTTCACCTTAATAGTGGAAAGCCTTTTCGCCCTGTCAATTTCCCTGCCCTTCTTGGAATTATAGTTATGTTAGAGTGGTGGAAGGTGAGTAGTGACCAGGACCTATGCCAGGGCCGGGTGTGAAGTATAGTGTAGGGGCTGGATGAGTCGCTAGGGGCTTGGTGGTTGCACCCTTCCTCTGGAGACAAGTGTAACATTCCTTGCTTCGCTGGCACCAGTCTTGCTCCTAGTATGGAGGGATTTCTGTGTGACCCCCCACCTCGGCTAGGTGTTTGGGCTTGGCTGTTTGCACGATGGGGTACAGGTCACGCTGGCTCTCTCTGTTGTGCTCTGGGATGCGTTGTGGTTGGCTGGCATTCCTGGCCTTTGGGTTGAGATTGTGCAGGCCCGTTATAGTTTGGAATAGCCTACCTTAGCAGGACCTCCTTTGGGTAGGTGTTTGGATTCGGCTGTTTGCACGCTGGGGTACAGGTCAAGCTGGGTCTATTTGTTGCACTCCACAATCTCTCGTAGTTGAACTGCCTGTCTAGCCTTTGGGCTGAGAGTATGCTGGCCCATGGTAATTTTGGTTGGCGGTTGGGGGTACCCACTTGGCAAAGTTTTTCGGCTTCTTTTCTGGGCCTTGTATTTGGCTTATAAGACTCAGGTAGATTTTGGTGGCTGTTGTGGTGGTGATAGCAAGCAGCGGGCACAGGTCCTCCTCACCCAGTATGCTCGTGGAGGTAACTGAGCTGGTACATGTCTTTTCGGGGGCGAGGACTGGTAATTGTGGGGGCAGGGTCGATGGCCTAGTATGCGGATAGGAGTTTAAGGGTGCTGCCTTCACCTCTCTGCCTTGGTGTCGCTTGTGTTTCGTTTGTTTACAGTTGTTTGGAGAGGTGGGGTTTTCTCTTGTGGAGGTGGTTTGCGAGGTGGTATTCAGATGGCGGTAATATTTTGTTTAATTTGCACTGGTCAGTGCTTGGTCTTTCCCTCAGCCTTGTGGCTTCCGCCAGAGTCTTGCCCGTCACTTGGCTTTCACCACAAGTTACCTCTGATTTACACTGAGAAAGTTGCGGACTTGCTATAGGAACTACAGTTGGGCTGATACTAGAGGGTCTACAGAGTGGGCTGATTGGGTTGCGTCGTTGTGGGCTTTATCATCTTGTACTTTATAGCTCTGCATGGCGTGTGGGTTTGGTATTGGTACTTGTATATAGGCTTTGCACATAGGATAGTATTAGTGTTAGGCGGACGCCAATCTCAAGTATATAACTGAGGGACGTAGGCCAAAAATCTTCAATTGGAGAATCTGTCGAGGAAGGCTGGTCTCGATAAAATAGGTAAGATGAAGATTTAAATTGTGAAACAATATTATATTGATAAGATTTCTTCTCCATTGCTTGATGACGTCTGTAAAGCTCGGGAGGCACTTCGATATTTATATCCCGCGTCTGAGTGTTCGTGGACTACTTCGAACTACTATGCCCCCGAAGTCCCACTCTGGTTTTAATACGCAAATGTCTAAAATCTTATAAGTGCGAACACCGTTTCACCCTGAAACTTATCACACCCTTTCGCAGACACGGAAACGTATTCTTCCATTAAGATGACTGCGCTATTTGTTATACCAAACAGCGGCCTCCAACTTAGATGTTCGCACAGACTATTATATTACTTTAGTCTTGTTGACTATCGTTCCAGTAGTCTCTTCAGTCATGAAGTGATCAGGTTCATGCCGGGCCACCTTGTGCCAATCGCAAGTCCGAGTCCAACATGTCAATATCTTAAGGGACTCCGGCTTATCTAGGTCTTCCATTCAGAGCATGCTTCCCCTTGGTCCGCCGGCTTCTGTAGAGGGGTCCTATTGCTAGCACCAACCAACCTACAGCTGATATCAGAAGGGTATGGGTGGATTCGGTATACCTCTAATAGCTTCCGCTACTGGGATATCCTCTTAGAGTATTTCGCCGGAAACATCCCATCACCTGTGGCCCATAGTTTAGGAAGCCTAACTTTGAAGCCAACTATCTCAATGCGCCTCCCCCAGATTTCCTGAGTTCCACTTCTTAGGTATCGCCAAAGGTTCCCTCTCATATATCCTGCGAACAGCATGTGGTCGGAGGGACGGCGGTGACATATATGGTGTTATGAAGTGGGCTTCATTGATGTGACATTTTAGTTATGGGACGCAACTCTCGAAATCTCGCTAATGATGTGCGAGCCCCATAATGGGGCCGGAGGGGGGTGTTGGCCCTCCGGTAAATTGAGGGTCTGTGCACAGTTACCCTATCGTGGGTCTGTGCACATGTCTCGGATTTCCATATACCTAACAATTAGCTGCTGTTAATTTTAGGGGAGATCAGTTGTATACCAATTTTAGTGGTACTGGATTAATAAAATTAGATTGAACCACCTATTATACAGTCACTTGACAGAAGTGTTCATGATTTGAGACATGTTTAATTGTGGTTGCGCAATTTGGTAAGGTACTGGTAGTGGAGCTGCCATACTCGGTTGCAACCCTGTGTGCCCAACAATCAATTGTCTACATTCAATGATCAATTGTCTACAATCAATGATCACCCGTTCATGATCAACTCTCAACCATTACCAATTAAAGGGAAATAATAACTAGTATAGATAATAAATAAATAAATATAAATAGAGATAATTTGATAATAAGAAAGGTTAAAACTAATAGCTAATATTTGTTATACCCTCCTCTTGCTTCCAAAACTGTAGCTACCCTATTAGGCGTTGATTTTCAAAGCTTCTCAAAAAACTCCCCCGGAATTGTCTCCTAAACCAAAGGAAGCACCTCAGCTAGCTTGTTCTTCACAGCTTGTTTTCCTCCTGGGGTATTTCCAACTCTTCGATACTGCTGATACAACCTTTTCTTAAGCTCTACCCATACATACTCAGTAGGATTTAGATCAGGGGAATAAGGGGGATGGTCAGATACATTAATATTATTGGCCTCTAGCCAATTCATAATATTATAGACTTTGTGAACAGGGGTATTATCTTGCTGAAAAAGGAAATCATGGATTCTACAAACTTCCATCTGGTGAATAACAGGAATCAAGTGTCTTCTCAAAAGTCTAGTATATCTAGTTTTGGTAATATTACCTTGAGTAATAGGAACCAAAAATCCTTTTTTCTCACCCCAAAAGCACTCCCAAACCATTAAGGATATTCCCGTATTTTTTTACTTTAAGTGAACACAATCATTTAGCCATTTTTCTCCAGGCTCTCTAAACACCCAGTGCTGCCTTAGATCTTTAGATTTCTCCACACTGCATTCATAAATCTAAATGACTCTTTCAAAGTCTTCACTAGTCTAATCCTGATAAGCAAAAGCCCAATGGAGTCTTTTAGTGACATGCACAGGCTTGAGCTGGGGTCTAGATTTTGCAATCCATTTCTTCATATTGGCCTTTCTGAGGACTCTGCCCACTATAACAAATATTAGTATAAAGCCTAACTTATCACTCAGCTGTGGTTACCAGTTGTACAAGAAATCCCTGGTGCATATCTATCCTAGAAATCAGCTTTTGTCATTTCGCGATTTGATTTGGCAGCCTGGATGATTGTGCGATGCTGTTGCCGGCTAAAGACTGGAGTGTGACTGGGGTAAGAGAGATTATCCACTGACAGTTTCTTGCAAGCTTGTATTAGGAAGCTCTTAATTGTAGACCAGGGCCAGCCAACAAGAGATGCTACTTGGACAATGCTTTCCCAGTAGTGGAAAAATGCGAGGATCACGCTCTTAGCAGGATTTGTTATTTCATACCATGCAGCTTTGGCTGTTTTTTTTTTAGGGGCATATTTGGCACCTTCCAATTGATTCACCATAGTAGAAATTAAAAGAGCAATAGGGAAAAGGCTTCAGTTATAGAATATTTTGGTATCGTACGAAAGAACACAGTCACTGTATCACGATTGTTGCGTGGCCATTGCCACTCTGAGTACCGGAGTACTTTTTTTTTTGGTGAGGCATAACTAATATCTGACAAATCCTGAACACTTCTGTTGAGTGACTCTACTTTCCTAGCTTTTCGCTTTCTGTGACAGTAGTTAGTCTTCACGTGTATTCCATCTTCACGATACTGCCTCACTTTATCAAATTTCATCTATTGTTTATGGTTTGGCGGTTAGTTAGAAAGTTATTCTCACCTAGAAGACCTTCATGTTGAGACATCCGTGACTTGGTCCCAGTAATACATGTTGGTTGTTTGGGTGAGGATGGTTTCCTCGTTGGTTTCTTCCACCTCTTCCCCTGAATTCCCCTCTGTTTCCAGGATGTCATCTCCCATCAGGAAAGACCTCTATTCCTCCTCAGTTGTGCCCTCTGTGCCTGAGGCTAGCGACCTAGCCCATGCTCTCACTCCTGCTTTTGAGGTTCTCCTTGGCCTTACTTCTATTGTTACTAGATCCTTTACTGTTCCTGGAGGAGACTATAGTTTCCTTCAGTTTTTCCACGCCCAAAATTACTACAATGCTATGTCGGCTGACTTTGACGCTTTGGTGAGGGCGACTGTTGCGACAGTTGGACCCACCAGGATAAAAGAGGTGTAGTTTTCAGTACCTTTCTTCCTAATCGGTCAAGGCTCCTCAATCTAGTATGGCTAGGATAAGGACTCAACTATAGGGCTCCTAATCTGCTACTACTCTGACCCTGGCTCAATCTACATGCTGTTGATCACCCTCTCTCCACCCTCTGACTCTCAGGCCATCATACCTGAGACCTCCCTCCAGCCCGTCCAGAGTGATTCAACTGTTGCTACTTTTAAGGCTAGCTTCTGGTCAACCTTCCTCCCCCTATCAAAGCCTGTGGCGAGCCTGTCAGCCCAGGTACAAGCCAAAACCATTGGTAGGACCTCCTCACCCCCTAGGGATACCACCTCCTCCTGCTCTATTCCATCGATACCTTTTGGGCCTCTCTTCCGGGGAAGTAGCCCTATATGGTCGGAAATTTAAGTTGGACTAGTCATCGAATGACAGATTTGTCCCTAGTGGCAAAACATAAGCTCGGTCACTATTGCTACAGAAATTCTTTGGAGAACTGCCAGTGGCAGTTCATACCCAGGACTGAAGGAAGAGGAATATTGTTCTTACCTCTCGCTTGCCCACCATTGCCCTTCTCTTGGACCGACATCAGGTCAACCTTCCCACCTAGGAAAATGGATCACTCCATACCCTCCCGCACCAGTTTTGGATGCCTTAGTGATAGAGTCCTCTCCTCTCTCTCCCCTGCTCCTCATCACCACTGATATGGTACCATCCTTGGGACTCATCGTCAGGGAGACCTCTATGGTCCTGGAAGAAAGACAAAACTTGCAGGCAACTAGCCTTGGAGACAGTAAATATCTGGCCTGCCCGGTAATGCTGTCTGGTTCTTCCACACCTGGTTCATCCCAGCCTTTGGTCTCCTCCACTGCAGGATACTTTGAAGGCTTAGATGCAACCTTGTCCGACATACACAGACTGAGTAGCCAGGTACCGGTGACCCTGTTGGAAGTGGCGCTGCCACTGACCCAGCCAGAGAACATGGATGATAATGTGGCCTTGGCAGATACCATCATGGAAGGGACTGATGAGATGATGGTTGAAGATAGGAAGGTCTCCCCAGTCCTGACTAACAGACAAACTAGGGGTTCAAGAGTAACCAGCACCCTCCTGGAGAGCCTGGATAAGATTTTGGCAAAGGACAGTGAACCTTTACACTCCCCCACTTCCTCTGCCTTCTTGGGTAGGGCAGGAGACACCAAACACCTAGTAGAAAAAATGGATGCCCCAGTGGAGATCTGCCAACCCCAGTAATGGTGGAATCACTGTGCTAGGATGTACAAATTGGAGCACGTTGTGAGGGAGCTGGTACAGATAGTGGACTGGTAACAGGATGACATTTGGGACATGAGAGTTGAGTTGATAGACCTCCAAGCTACCCCTCCTCTTCTCCACCAGAAACCCTCACCCCCAGCCCCCAAATCTGTCCCATACCGGGCTAAGGGAAAGGAGTTTGCTATGGTGGCTCATACCACTAAAAAAGCATCCTTCGGGGAGATAGTGAAAAGACTGGCATACGTGTCTAAACAGGTTACATTGGCTCCCAAGGCCAGAACTTCAGCAAAAGCCACACCCCTGGCTAAGGCTGTTCCTGATACCTTCTCTGAGAAAGAGGTGGTCACTGTTGAAGATTCCCGGGCTATAGATGGCAAAAAGGTAAACTGAAAAAGATAGAAATTGACCACAGCCGAAAAACGCTGTAGAAGACAGGCCAGGAAAACAGAGGACTCCTAGGATCCTCAACCTAGGCTCAGGGAAGAAGAGGTCAAGAAGGCTGCACAAGAGAGGAGACCTGCCAGTGTTCCAGAATCTGCTTCCCCATCTCTCCCCACAAGGCCAGCAGCTATGACCAAGGATACCTGAACTAAGATAACCATTAGGGAACAGGTTCAGGGAGTCCCAATGAGGCGACCAGACCTATGAAACTCAATCCCAGCGTGCCCCTCCTCCTCTCCCATACCCAATCCTTAGGGACGGAACCTGATCATGAGGTTAGCGACAAGAATGGAAGTTGACCTCCAAGAATGCATCAGGGCTGAATCCATTAGAAATCGGATCAATGTGACCGTGTCCAAATCGGCAAAGATTCCCGGATATACTCACTATGTTTAGGTAGCCAATATCCATGCCTAGCACGGGTATATCTTGCCCTTCCTTGCCGCTTAGGGCCTAGCGGAGCTAGGAAATAGGCTTGACAAGGCCAAGGTGGGCCTGCTCTGGGACTTAAATGTACCAGAGTTTGAATTCCAGATGGATGTGGAGAAGGTTCAGGTTTTTGTCTTGGGTATTCTGCTTGCTGATACAGGATGAGGATCAATCTGGGCTGTGGAAAGATGAGTTGGTGACAAGGCTACTGATGGCTTCTGCACTGACGTGGAAGCTTCTAACCTGGGTGTAGTTACCATGGCATACCCCGAGATCATGGGGTCCATCCATGGCATGAGACAGGCCAATGCTTGTACCTCTACCATCAAATTTGCAGTGGACAGGAACGAGTTGATCAATGAAGCTCTAAGCAGAGGAAAGATCTTCCTTCATGATAGGGCCTGCAATGTTAGGATCTTTACTGATAACAAAGCTGCCAAAGTTGGTAGTAGGTGTTTGCAAGCTGGCTACTTTCAGGCAACCTGTGCTCTCCCTCCCTGCTGCTGATTTTGTTTTGGGGTACATTTGTTAAGGAAACATGCATGTGGCAATTTGAATTGCCTAGGGGGAAAGGGGGAAGCCTGTGGACACACCAGGAGATTATGCTGCTTGTGTGACAGGTCAGACCATTTTGCTGGTTACAACCAGTGCGCAGCCCTCTATGCAACGGCAAGTACCCCGGCATCCACCCCGGGGAAGATAGATATAGAATCTCCCACCTAGGGACTGGTAAGGTGAAGGCCGGAAACTAACGAAGAAATGCCACTATTAGAAAAGAAAGGCAGAAACAGCAGGCCCAAATGGCAAAGATGAAGATGTGGTTGATCTCCCACACCCAGGATTGAGAATGTCACCAGTGATAAGGATAATGAGGTTGATGAGGCCTCCACTCCCTGACTCAAGTCCGCAAAGGCTAAAGGTAAGAAACCAGTCAAACCCTTCCCTTCTACTTTCCCATCTCCCTGGAGGGGGATTCTGAAGTGTACTACTGATGGCTGACTCCTGCTATCTGCACCCATTCTGGGCATTTAGGGACAGACTACCCATTCCAACTCCAATATGTCAGAAGGCTATGGAATACTGGATCATCAATGGTGAAACTGGTAAAGTTGTGAACTCGGGTCCTACAAGCTCATGTAGATCGTATGAGTCCCAAATTTAATATTTATTATGAACATAGCATTAAACTTGGGGAGGAGTGGGCACAATCAGATACTGGTATTTGATATATTCTCTTACATTGATGTGTTTTTCATTATTGAACCTGGGGTTGATTTAGAAGGGCTACATGAACTGATCAAAGTGGATGTTTGGGATTTGTTTTCCTTCGTGAAGGGTTCGAGCATTGACGTATTTGTGCGTTCCCACATTTGAGGGTTGTTTGAGGTTGTGGAGCATGGGGATAGTAGTACTCGGATTGGATATTGGGAGAAGAGCAAGAGACTGGTTGTGGCGAGGATATACTTTCTACCTACCAGTACCAAGTCCCAGTATTTGGCATGGCTAGCGGAACTCAGGAAGCCAGATACATTGCTTGGCGACTTCAATACTCGGCATACTGACTGGAACCCCAATGCTGACCGTTACAATGGACCTGAAAAGTGACTCAGGGAGTGGCTTATGCAGCACTGCTACAACCTGGCCCCACTAACCCGAACCACCTTTCACAACATCTCTATGATCGATTTATGCCTGCACTAGTCACTGTATGTTAGACATAGGTACTTGGACATTGCAGGTTGCAAACATGTTGCTCAGATGATCAGGCTGACCGTAGACCTCCAGAAGGACATTGTCTGGAGGCACCCAGCTTGGAAGAAGGCAGATAGGAAAATAGAGGGAGAACAACTCAACACCCTATAGCAGGTAGAAGAGGAAGAGCTGTGGACTGGAGTAAGAAGTGTGGTGAACGCACTCCTACGGGCATCAGTTTGTAAAGGCCAGTATGAGTGGTAGACATCGGAGTTGGAAAAGATGAGGTGGGATGTTGCAAGATTCAGAAGATATTCTGGAAAGTAGGTGGAGTGGCTGGAAGACTACAAGCTGGTCTAACATATTTACCAGGCATGCCTTCCACAAGCTTAGTTGGAAAACATCAGAATCAAGCTAGTGGAGAGCAAGGACTTAGCCATCTTTTGGTTGGCTAGGAAGTTGTAGGCAAAGCGTACACTGCCTTCGATAGAGTGACTGGACTGGACTGTGGTGACCTCGCATGCGGAAATCAGCAACCTGATTGCACAACAGCTTTCTCCTAGTGACCCTACTCCTTGGGTGGACACCCTAGTTGACATGGACAGTGCTGAGGAAATGGAAATTGCTTTTGCCTGGTCCCCAACTAATACAGGACCTGGTGAGGATGACATAGGCTACCCTTTTCTGAGATTTTGGAAAAGGAAAGACACGATGACTATGCGATGCTGTAACTGCCTGTTGGGAGATGCGGTAAACGTGGGGTTAATGGGCTTCCTTTTTTACTGAAGGTGGCAAATAGCGAATCAAAGTCCGGAGGCTTGAACCAAGGTTGTGGAATAGACTTCTTATGGTATCACCACTACTGACGTTTCTGAGTCATTTGGTGGATCTCAAACTGAATATTGTCAGAGCGAACTGAAGAAAGTAACAGTTCAGGCAAGTATATTGAAAAACTCTGTCTGTCCAAGTCTACTGCTTCATATGCGAAGAATAGCAGTTCTTAAATACACTTCTTAGGCTACCAAGAGCCTTATTCTCATAACATATAAGACTCCCAAATGGTAGCCTGGAAACCAAACATAAAACATATAGAGTATTAAACTGATATTCGAAAACAAGCATAAAACAGATAGAGTATCAAACAGATACTCGCAACAAAATATGAAACATATAGAGTATCAAACTGATACTCAAGACCAAACATAAAACATATAGAGTATCAAACCGATACCATCAGGCTAGAGGCACACCTCGTTTCCTGAAACAAATTCAAAACAAAAACAGTATCAACTATTACCTGAATATCATGAACCAGTAACCAGTACCGGTTAGAGGCACTTGCTGGACTGTGGCTTGTGGCATGATATTGCAGACTGGCATCAGGCTGAGGTTATGCTGATACCCAAAGCAGATAAGCCCAGATACAACGTCGTCAAGCCCTAGAGGATAATTCACCTGCTTGCCACTGCGGCTAGGATCGCGGAACGTAATGTATTACTCCAGTTGGCGGCTTGCCTTGACCTCAAAGAAACACAGTTCGGATCTCGTCAGAAAGACAGAGTGCATGACGCCATGGAAGTAGTGATGGAATTCCTGAAGTATAATGAAGGATATCAGCAACTCATACTGTCGATGGATGTGGAGGGAGGATTTGACAATATCAATGGTAGGTCAATCTCAAACAAAAGATTCATGAAGTGCACTGAAGAAAGTAACGGTTCAATGAAGTACATAGAAAAACTCTACTTGTCAAAGTCTGCTTCTTCTAATACGAAGAATAGCAGTTCTTAAATATACTTCTTAAGCTACCTGAAGCCTTATTCTCATAACTTACAAGACCTCCACATGGTAGCCTTAAAACCAAACACAAAACATATAGAGTATTAAACTGATACTATAAACCAAACATGAAACATATAGAGTATCAAACCGATACTCGAAACCAAACATAAAACATATAGAGTATCAAACAGATACTCAAAACCAAACATAAAACATATAGAGTATCAAACCAAAACTCGAAACCAAATATAAATCAAACCCATACTGGGAACCAAATATAAAATATATAGAGTATTAAACTGATACTATTAGGCTAAAGTCATGCCTTATTTCAGAAAATGAGGTATGCTTCTAGCCTGATGATATAGGGTTTGATACTCTAGATATTGCATGTTTGGTTTTGAGTATCGGTTTGAAACTCTATATGATTTATGTTTGGTTTCAAGTTTTGGTTTGATACTCTATATGTGTTATGTTTGGTTTCGAGTATTGGTTTGATACTCTATATGTTTTATGTTTTGTTTTGAGTATCAGTTTAATACTTCATATGTTTTATGTTTGGTTTCAAGGCTACCATTTTGGAGTCTTATATGCTATGAGAATAAGGCTCCTAGTAGTCTAAGAAGTGTATTTTAGAACTGCTATTCTACATGTTAGAAGAAGCAGACTTCGGTAGACAGAGTATTCAATGTACTTGCTTGAACAGCGACTCCCTTCTGTTTCCTTCCTGAATCTTTAGTTTGAGATCTACCAAATATCTCGGAGACTTCAGTAGTCATGATACAGGAAGAAGTCTATTCAACAACCTTGGCTAAAGCCTCCAGACTTTGATTCCCTGGTTACCACCTTCGTACAGAACAAAGCCTGTTAATTTTACGATTACCGTATCTCCTGAGAGGCGGTTATAATTTTTTTAACTTCTGCAAGCTATTAACATAGAAGGTGTTCCAGGACCAAGTAAGGGCAAGGCTTCTGAGAAAGGTTCCAAACAGAGCACTAGGGATTCCAAAAGACCATTCATGATGACTCTAGCAAAAGAGCAAGCAGAAAGTGACGCAGCTACTCAAGAGTTAGCCAGAGACGCTGCTGAACAATGAGCATGAGAATCATTACAACAACTACCAGAAGCACCAACTACTACCCCCAGAGGGTACCCAGAATCTCCAAGAAAGCATATAGGTATATGAGTACGTCCAGCAACACCAAGTAACAATCCAGATAGCTCTGAGATTGACGAAAGATCAGATGACATGGCTTCTGAAGCAGGTCCCGCAGGACCAGAAGCTCCAGAACTCAGGGTTCCAAGACAACTGACTCCAAGACCTAACCCAGTTGTTACGGCTAAACTCAGTATCAAGGTACCTTTACACAATAAGTTTACAGGTGAAGGAGATGACCTCAAACCAGAAGCGTTTGATAGATAGTATAACTTAGTACAGTTATATCTATGCCTAAATGGACTACCAACAAGTGAGGCTGGAAAAGAAAACCATTGGATCCTCTATTGCGAAGGACAAGCTCAAGAATCAGGCTTTCAACCAGCTGAGCAATTCGGTGTAGATGTGACCAGAGAAGACCATATTGATTTTCAATGAGAAAGATTCCAATCTTTGAAACACAAAGACAATACCTACCGCACCTTTTACGAAATCATGCATGTATATAAGGGTAAGATACAGAGAATATTACCTAAAGCAACCGATTTATTGATGTTCCGATCATGCCTACCTGCGAATACCACAAGCGATTATGCCTTCATTCAACTGTTTTTCAAGATCATGCATCCTATATTATGACATGAAGCGGAATTACAGTATGCTATAACAGATACTGTCGTAGAAGTCATAGAAAATGCAGGAAGCATAGATGCTATTTTGCAGAGCACTGGTGTATATGGAAAGGAGAAGTTCGAGAAACAAGCCAAAAAATTTACTTCCAAACAAGAAAAATGAAATAACAATCGCAAAATGAACAACAAGCGTGACAGCAAGCCTAGGGAAAGAAAAGAAAAGAGTCTTTGCTATGCATGTGGAGGTAAAAGACATCTGGTAAGAGATTGTTCCAGCAAAGACGACAAGGGCAAAAGCAAAGGCAAAGCAAAGGTGAAGAAAAAAGTCATTTCCAACAGAGTGGAACAGGAAAATCTAGCAGAAATTGTGTTTATCAATGGTACGGAAAGAAGGAAAGAAGAAGACATTCTCACGATGGCTGCTAGACCAATAAATGTTAAACCTTATGACGGCCTCGAAGGAACAATGCATATCAATGGCAATGAAGCAAGAGTCCGGTTTGATACAGGATCGATAAGAGCTAACCTGCTCACCGCTACTTTTGTGACCATGCATGGAATTCCTTGTCAGGATTTGAAAACAACAATCAGGATACACCTAGCTATGAAAGGATCACGATCTGAAGGTCATAAGGAATGTACTATCAACATATTGGCAAGAAAGCTATATGAACTAGGAACTAGGATGTTAGTCAGGAACCTAGCAAAATATGATCCATTGATAGGGATGCCTTTTCTGGAACAACACCAAGCCCACATTGAGTATGACAAGTTAGCTATTCTGTTTATGAAGCAGAATGTGCGAATTGTTTGCACACCTACTAGTGGCATGATTTGAGCAGCGGTGATCAGTACAGAAGATATCATAAACCAATACAGGGAGGTATTTCATGCGGAAATACCGGAGAATGTACTGCCCCTACGGAAGATTAATCATAAGATAGATCTGCAAACAGGTAAAGAGCAGCGCTCATTACCCACCTATTCAATACTGCAACAAGGGGTAACAGATATAAGCATATGGCTAATAGAAAAAGAGAAAGCAGGAATTATAGCATGATAAGCAGTTTCATCGGAAGCTCCAACGTTTGCACAAGACAAGAAGGATAAAAAAGGCATGCGACCATTAGTGGACCTTACGGCCAGGAGTAAGATAATGATTAAGGATGTTGAAACTATTCCTAACTCAATGATGATCCTAAATGCTCTGGAAAGGGCAAGATGCTGGAGTAAAATGAATCTTAGTGATGCCTATTTCCAAATAAGAGTAGAACCACAGGATATGAGCAAGAAAGTGTTCAAAACACTATTGGAATGTTTTATCAGCAAGGTTATGCTACAAGGAGATATGAATACTCCAGAGACTTTCATGCACATAATGTCCGATTTATTCGCCCACTACTTAGAGCATTTCAGGTGGGTGTACATCGATGATATATTGATTTTCTACAATAAAGAGGCCGAACATTTGAAATACATATCTTTGGTTTGTGACAAACTAATAGAAGCTCAATTCTTTGTAAACAGGAAGGAATCAGAATTCTTCGCCTCTAGCATAGAAGTTTTAGACCATGTTATTAATGACGAGGGACTCTCACTAGCACCGGAAACAATAGCGAAGATCCAAGAAGGGATAGCCCCAGAAACCAAGAAACAGTTACAGGAATTTCTAGGAATGATCAACTACATCAGTCAGTTTTTGCCACACATTGCAACCATTACATCACCCCTAACAGAACTTACCGGAATGGCAGAATTTGTATGAACAGCAACTCAAGACCAAGCTATGGAAAATGTTAAGCGAATTGTTTAAAAATACGAGGTTATGAAACCACTACAATATGACTGGTCACTTCAAATATGGCTAATAACCGATACATCCAACACAGGTATAGGAGTATGGATATGAGAAGGAGAAACACCAGAGAATGCTAGACCTGCTTCGCTTCATAGCAGGAAATTCTCTAATGCCTAAATGAATTATGGCACAACTGAGATAGAAGACCTAGCGATAGTTGACGTATTGATGGCATTCAACTACATGCTTGCAGGAAGCAAGTTTACTATCATCACTGATCATCTAGCTGTAACCTATTGTTAGGCGGACGCCAAACTCAAGTATATAGCTGAGGGACATAGGCCCGAAATCTTGGATTGGAGAATCTGTCGAGGAAGGCTGGTCTCGATAAAATAGGTAAGGTAAAGATTTGAAGTGTGAAACAATATTATATTGATAAGATCTCTTCTCCATTGCTTGATGATGTCTGTAAAGCTTGGGAGGCACTTCGATATTTATATCCTGCGTTAGAGTGTTCGCGGACTACTTCTAACTACTATGACCTCAAAGTACCACTCTGGTTTTAATACGCAAACGTCCAGAATCTTGTAAGTGCGAACACCGTCTGACCCTGAAACTTATCACACCCTCTCGTGGACACGGAATAGTATTTCTCCATTGAGATGACTGCGCTATTTATTATACCAAACAGCAGCCTCCAGCTTAGATGTTCGCATAGACTATTATATTCCTTTTGGTCTTGTTGACTATTGTTCCAGTAGTCTCTTTGGTCATGAAGTAATCAGGTTCATGCCGGGCCACCTAGTGCCAATTGCAAGTCCGAGCCTGACGTGTCGGTATCTCAAGGTGCTCTGACTTATCTAGGTCTTCCATTCTGAGCATGCTTTCCCTTGGTCCGCTGGCCTCCATAGAGGGGTCCTATTTCTAGGACCAACCGACCTACAGCTGATCTCAGAAGGGTATGGGTGGATTCTGTATACCCCTAATAGCTTCCGCCACTGGGATATCCTCCTAGAGTATTTCGCCGAAAACGTCCCGTCACCTTCGGCCCATAGTTTAGGAAGCCTAACCTTGAAGCCTACAATCTCAATGCGCCTCCAATGGAATTCCTCCATTACACTTCCCAGATGTCGCCAAAGGTCCCCTCTCATCTATCCTGTTAACAGCATGCGGTCGGACAGACGGCAGCGACGTATATGGTATTATGAAGTCGGCTTCATTGATGTGACATTTTAGTGATAGGACGCAACTCTCAAAATCTCGCTAATGACGTGAGGGCCCCATAAGGGGGCCGGAGGGGGGTTTGGCTCCGGTAAATCGAGGGTCTGTACGCAGTTACCCCACAGTAGGTCTGTGCACATGTCTCAGATTTCCATATGCCTACCATGAACTCCCTCCTTCCAGGCTTCGCCTCGAATGCCTTTTATAACCTTTTATATTTTTTATCTAAATCTATTTTAACACTCCGTGTGGTCAGTGGAAAAAACCTCCCGCGTTTACTTGGCCACAGTAGGAAAACCATTTCCTCACTATCTTACTTCTGCCCTTCCTGGCATGTCCGGATTTTTATTATAAAAATTCTCCACAACTTCCTCCACATTTTCCATTCCTGTAGATGACTTCCCTATGTTCTCATCTTCTTAACACCCTTGCCACTTAACGAAGTACTACAGTTCCCGCTTTTCTTGATAGCGGCCGCATACTCGTTTCCTGTAACAGTGAACCTCGCTTCTTACTATTTTTTCAACCTCTCATTGCAGGTCGCCGTCAATATCCTCTGGCTCTCTTGGAGGTTGCTGACGATTATTATGAACTGACACACAGTAGGGTTCCAATGGTGCGACATGGAATCCAGGGTGAATGTTCCATCGATTGGATATGTTGAGCTTGAAGGCTTGTGCTCCGCGTTTTTCCATCATTTGGAAAGGGCTAGACAGCTTTGGACTTAGCTTTTTTGATTTCCGTCGGGTACGAATGTTTTTTGCATTCAGCATCACTTTGTCCCCGATCTTGAAGTCCAGCTGTTGTTGAGCTTTCCGGTCATAATATTTTGACATTCCTTCCCATGTTCTTTCTAATGACCCTCTTGCTTGTTCATGTATCGTCTTAATCCAGTTTGCATAAAGTGTCGCTCCTAGATTTTGTGCTTTGCGCTCCTTCATCAACTCTGTCTGTGAATGGAATCTGTAGTTCGCGTAAAACGGTGACATTGTTAGGTATCCTACCTATCCTCTGATGTCGATATGTATCCTGCGACAGGCAACAGCTCTTTGTTAGTCTCCTTGTAATAGTGCGATACTTCTCTTCCTTAGTGCGCCGTTACTTCGTACCTTCTTCTACCAAGACCTCGATTATTATTCTTAGACCATTGTCTACGTTCCTTCTTTGAACACTAATAATCAAGTCGTATCGTGCTAGAATTCTCGAAGTAGTAGAATAGAATCTATTCTTAATAGTATAGGTAAGAAAGTATAATAGGTGGTTGCGTGAAGAACTAACTACCAGGCTCTACCGGCCTCCTTTTATAGTCCTTCACTCAACCTGCTTATAAATCAAAACAACTATGAGTCATAACTTTGACTCATGAAAAACATCATATGACCGCATCATTGGTCATGTGCATAAACCACCTGACCTCTTAATAGGTCATGTGCGTCAAAGTAAATCAAACTGCGCAGCCCCCTTGGCCTCGTGTGCTGCTCCCATGACCTCTTAATAGGTCATGTGCGTGAAAGTAAATCAAATAAAACCTCATGACGAATATCTTCGTCATGGTGAAACGTCTCCTTCCACTACCTGCCACAAACATCTCCTTCCACTATCTGCCGCGTGACCGTGACAATAGCTCACCTCCCCCGATGGCCTAAGTCCCTTTAGGCGATCGGAAACTCATCATCGTCCTCGGTTCCTGCCGTTTGCAGGATATTGCGTCCTATCCGATGCATCCAACTATTGCTTTCTTTCTGAAGGTTTTCCAACCTTCCGATCCTCGCCTCCCTCCTCTTCAGTTGGGATTCTGTCTTCCAAACTTTGTATTCCGCCAAACTTGCCCTGACCTGTTGAGCCATCACCATTCTTGCCAGCAGCAAGTTCTTTTTCTCCCATTCCCTTGCCTTCTGCTCCCACATCGAAGCCTGGCCTTTGTAGAGTCCCATCTCTACTTCTGCCATCATCTGTTGTTCGCTGATCGTGATCAGCTCCCACTGCAGGCTTTCCACTGTATCCTCCTGTGTTGCCGACGAAATCGGCCACGGTACTTGGTCCTGTTCCCAGGTGACTTTCTTGGACTTTTTTGGCCCTCCTCCCCGTAGATTTTGTCCCCAAAATCTTGTTCTTGTTGCCAAGTGGAGACGACACCGGCGGTGTCCTGTCTCTTTTCTTGGTAAAGTAGTTAGTTCCCATCTTCTCCATGTAGTAGGTGGGACACCCATTGTCATAGCACCGTGTCCACGACAGACACTTGTGTGTTTTCTCTTCCTCCATTTCCTTCGTTTTCCTGATCGGTAGGTCGACGAGTTGGACCCAATCTTTGTTGTTGACTTCTTCTTCTTTGATCCAAACCCAGTTTTCCATCAGGCAGAAGTCTGGGCTTGACGGAGTAGCGCTGGTGGAATTGCCAGATGGCATCTTGAGCGTTGGCGAAGTTAGTGGCTGGATACAACTCTTGATCGTGTTCTTCCAAGTAGCCTGTCCACTTGACTCGGTACTGGAGTTTGTTGCGGTGTAGTCTTGCATCGAGGATTTCCTCAAGTTCCTATTCGTTTTCGCCATCGATCTCGATGGGCGGCGGAGGAAGTTTCTTTTGTGATGTGAAGGCGTTGTCTTAATAGGGTTCAAGGAGACTGATGTGGAATGTAGGATGAGTGTTGTTTATCGAGCGTGGGAGGTCGAGTTTATATGCTCTTAGTCCGATGCGTTCGATAATTCTGAATGGTCCTAATTTCTTGTAGTCCAGTTTCCTTGATGGTCGGGTGGTCCGTATATTCCTTGGTATCAACCACACCTTGTCATTGACTTGGTGGTTGGGATCGGGTTTTCAATGTTGATCGGCGTATTCCTTCTGTCTTTCTTGTGCGAGGCATATTTCTTCTCGCAATATGCCATGCAATTGTTGCATGTTTTTTGTTTCGATTGATTGCGCTGGTATGTAGTATTTTGCCAGTTTGTATATTGGATCGTATCCATAATTCGCAAAGAAAGCTGTCGTTTTGGTCGTTTCTTGTTTTCTATTGTTGTATACGAACTTGGCAATTGCTAACATGTCGGCCCAGTCGTCTTGTTGATAATTGATATATGCCCGTAGATATTGTTCCCATATGGCATTTGTCCTTTCTGTTTGTCCATCGCTTCGCGGGTGGAATGCCGTGCTGAGTTTCCTTTTGATGTGCTACTTTCTCGTGATCTCTTTCTAGATATTTGCCATCCATAGTGATCCTCTGTCTGATATAATATCTTTCGGTAGTCCGTAGATTCTGTACACCTGTTCTTTGAAGAGGTGAAAGAATTGTTGTGCGTCCATGTTCATTCTGCAGGGTATAAAGTAGGCCATTTTTGTCAGATGATCAATAACGACCCATATTGCGTCATAACCTTTCGATTCCGGAAGTCCGGTTATAAAATCCCGAGCAATAGATTGCCATGGTCTTCCAGGAGGTTCGATAGGGTTTAGCAATCCGTATGGCGTGTGACGTACTGCCTTCGTTCTCTGGCATCTCTCGCAGTTTTTGACATATCTCTTGACGTCCTCTCTTATCATCGGCCAGTAGTATGATCTCCTGATCAGTTCTGTGGTTTTGGCGGTTCTGCCGTGTCCTGCTTGTGGTATGTCGTGGTTTCTCCTTATCATTTCCGTTCGGAAGGGTTCGTCGTCAGGGATCCTTATCTTGTTGTCGTACCAAAGGTATCCTTCTTTTTCTTAGTATAGCCCCAGTGCTATCCCCTTCAATTCTTTCTCTTTTTCGTTTAAGGCTTTCTTGATCGCTCCTATTTCCATATCCTTTTCCATCGTGTTCCGTATCCACTCCATGTGGTCGTCGTTGGATAACATTGCTGTTTCCATCTCAGTGATGGATTTGTCTCTTCCATTTTCTTTCTCGTCTTTGAAGTACCTTTCCTTTGGTAAGAGAATCCTTTTTCTCTGTTGGATCCTTTCGTCCTCTTTGGTCGGTAGGTCTTCTTGTCTCCTGATAAGGACGCCGGTTTGTCATCCTTGTTTTCCAGGTTGGTACTCAATCTTGATGTGATATTGAGATAGGGTTTCACTCTATCTCGTTTGTCTTTATTTGAGTTCTTTGATAGTGGTAAAGGCGAGAAGGCTTTTGTGGTCAGTTACCACTCTAATATCGTGTTCGCTCTTCAGTGCGTATTTTCTCGGCGCCTTAAGTGCCTGAACTATAGCCAACAGTTCTTTATCGTGGATGGCATAGTTGCATTCGGCTTTGGTCATTGTCTTGGATCGGAATGCCACTGGGTACTATAGTTTGTTGTTGCCTAACTGTGATAAAATCTACGAGCAGACGAAATTCGACACATCTGTCTCGATCATGATTGGCAATTTTGGATCGAAGTGTCGCAGTATCGGTGCCGTGGTAAGTTTGTTCCTTAATTTGTCGAATGCGGTTTGCTGCTTGTCCGTCCAGTTCCATCTGGTATCCTTTTTGGTTGTTTTGTATAGTGGTTTCGCCACTCTGCTGAATCCTACAATGAATCGTCGATAAAAGTTGGAAAAGCCCAAGAAGGTTTGTACTCTTTTTACGCTCTTTGGTGGGTTCCATTCGCCGATCGCTGCTGTCTTGACTGGGTCGGTTCGTATTCCATCAGGGTTGACGACAAACACCAAGTATTTGGTTTCCGGTTGATGGAATTCGCATTTCTTTGGTTTCAGTTTGATCGTTCCTTCCCTTAGGGCCTGTAGGATATTTCGGATATCGTTCTGGTGTTGTTCCATTGTCTATGAATATATGAGGATATCGTCTAAGTAGACGATACAGTCTATGTCCAAGAATCTGCTGAGTTTGGTGTTGATCCATCTTTGGAACGTAGCCGGCGCGTTGGACAGTCCAAACTGCATTACCAGGTATTTGTATAGTCCGTATCTTGTTCGAAAAGCCGTTTTCCATTCTTCCCCTTTGAATATTCTGATATTGTGGTAGGCATCCTTGATGTCTAGTTTCGTGTAGTATTGGGCTTTCTGTTAGGCGGATGCCGAACTCTAGTATATGACTGAGGGATGCGGGCCCGAAATCTTTGATTGGAGAATCTGTCGAGGAAGGCTCGTCTCGATAAGTAAAGTAAGGTAAAGATTTTAAGGTGTAGAACAATATTATATTGATAAGATCTCTTCTCCGTTGCTTGATGATGTCTGTAAAGCTCGGGAGGCACTTCGATATTTATATCCCGCGTCTGTGTATTCGCGGACTACTTCTAACTACTATGCCTCCGAGGTACCACTCTGGTTTTAATACGCAAACGTCCAGAATCTTATAAGTGCGAACACCGTTTGACCCTGAAACTTATCACACCCTTTCGCGGACTCGGAATAGTATTCCTCCGTTGAGATGACTGCGCTATTTGTTATGCCAAACAGCCGCCTCCAACTTAGATGTCCGCATAGACTTTTATATGACTTTAGTCTTGTTGACTATCGTCCAGTCGTCTCCTCGGTCATGAAGTGATCAGGTTCATGCCGGATCACCTAGTGCCAATCGCAAGTCCGAGCCCGACGTGTCAGCGTCTTAAGGGTCTCCGACTTATCTAGGTCTTCCTTTCTGAGCGTGCTTCCCCTTGGTCCGCCGGCCTCCGTAGAGGGGTCCTATTACTAGGACCAACCAACCTACAGCTGATCTCAGAAGGGTATGGGTGGATTCGGTATACCCCTAATAGCTTCCACTACTGGGATATCCTCTTGGAGTATTTCGCCGAAAACGTCCCGTCACTTTCGGCCCATAATTAGGAAGCCTAACTTTGAAGCCTACTATCTCAATGCGCCTCCGACGGATTTCCTCCGTTCCACTTCCCAGATGTCGCCAAAGGTCCCCTCTCATATATCCTGCGAACAGCATGCGGTCGGACGGACGGCGGCGACGTATATGGTGTTATGAAGTGGGCTTCATTGATGTGACATTTTAGTTATGGGACGCAACTCTCGAAATCTCGCTAATGACGTGCGGGCCCCATAAGGGGGCCGGAGGGGGGTGTTGGCACTCCGGTAAATTGAGGGTCTGTGCGCAGTTACCCTACCGTGGGTCTGTGCACATGTCTCGGATTTCCATATGCCTAACATGAGCTCCCTCCTTCCAGGCTTCGCCTCGAATGCCTTTATAACCATTTTATAATTTCTTCTAAATACATTTTAAGACTCAGTGTGGTCAGGGTAAAAAACCTTCCGCGTTTACTTGGCCACGGTAGGAAAACCTTTTCCTCACTATCTTACTTCTGCCCTTCCTGGCATGTCCGGATTTTCATTATGAAAATTCTCCACAACTTCCTCCGCATTTTCCATACCGGTGGCAGGCTCCCATGTGTTCTCATCTTCCGAACACCCTTGCCATTTAACGAAGTACCACAGTTCCCGCTTCTCTTGGTAGCGGCCGCGTACTCGTTTTCTGTAAGAACGAATCTCGCTTCTTACGATTTTTTCAACCTCCCATTGCAGATCACCGTCAATATCCTCCGGTTCTCTAGGGGGTTGCTGGCGATTACCATGAACTGACTCGCGGTAGGGTTCCAATAGTGCGACATGGAATACGGGATGAATGTTCCATCGATCGGATATGTTGAGCTTGAATGCTCTGGATCCGCGTCTTTCCATAATTTGGAAAGGGCCGTATAGCTTTGGACTTAGCTTTTTAGATTTCCGTCGGGTGCGAATGTTTTTGGCGTTTAACATTACTTTGTCCCCGATTTTGAAGTCCGGCTGTTGTCGAGCTTTCCGGTCATAATATTTCGACATCCCTTCTCGTGTCTTTTCTAGTGACCCTCTTGCTTGTTCATGTATCGTCTTAATCCAGTTTGCATAAAGTGTTGCTCCTGGATTTTGAGCTTCGCGCTCCTTCATCCACTCTGTCTGTGGATGGAATCCGTAGTTTGCATAGAATGGTGACATCCCGTGAGCGTTAGTTGCGGAGTTGTTGTAAGCGTGTTCAGCTAGCGGTAGCAGCTGATACCAATCATCCTGATCGTAATTGACAAAACTTCGAAGGTATCCTTCCAGCACTTGGTTGGTACGTTCAGTTTGTCCGTCAGTCTGAGGGTGGTATGCCGTTGACATTCTTCGCTTAATTTCCAGCGCCTTGCAAAGGGATTCCCAAAATTCTCCTGCAAACTTTGAGTGCATGACCGAGACGATTTCAGTCGGTAGGCCGTGCAGCCTCGATACCTCTTTCAGGAATGCGTTTGCGACATCCTAGGCCATAGCCGAGGTCTGAAGTGCGATGAAATGTGCCATCTTTGTGAATCGATCGCCTACTACCATTATCTGAGTGCATCCTTGCGACTCTGGTAGTTGTGTAATGAAGTCCACTGAGATTGACGCCCATGCTGCGTAGGGTATTTGCAGTGGTTGCAATAATCCCTACTTAGCGTGTCTAGGCGATTTGTTATGTTGGCATTCATCGCAGGATCGTATGTAGTCGTTGACCCATGCCGCAAGTCCTTTCCAGTAAAAGTCTCCCATGATTATTTCCAAAGTCTTTTCTTGTCCGAAATGTCCTGCAACCTTTGCATCGTGACATCCTTCTGCAATCTTAGTATATATTTCCTGACTATCTGGTACAAATAGTCTTTGCTTATAATATAGTAGATCGTCGGTTAAGGTCCAGTCTTTGGGAAAATCCTTTCCTTCCTCTCGTAACCTAATGAGTTCTTCCCTTCGTTGCCTCCACGCTGCGTCTGTCCCGATAGCTGCCTGTATCTGGTTTAGAAATTCCGGATTGAATTGTTTCATACCTTTCTGCAGGATAATAGCATTTGACATTAAAGCCTTTTCGGGTACTTCTGAAATATCATACCAATGTTCGTTGTCTTTAGTTGATGCTTGTAGGTAGCTGATGCTAGGTTCCTGTTCCTTGACAAACAAGGATCTTGTCGCTATATCAGTGCTTCCGAATCCCGCGGCTCCTCGTTCCGTATCTTCCAAGTTGTCTACTTCCATCATGTTCGCGGTGTTGACCTTTTCTACCACTAGTTGAGCTATACGATCGCCCATTTTTATTTGGCAGTCCACATCCTTATGGTTGAAATGTACGACTTTGAGTTCGCCGGTGTAATCAGTATCGATTCCTCCTGCGCCGGTAGAGATTCCGCTTCGGACCGCTAATCCACTTCTTGGGGCAACTCTTCCATAAGTTCCTTCGGGTAGCCCCACGGCTATACCCGTCCTTATTAATGCTTGTCCATATTTCGGGACGATATTATCTTCTATGGCGTACAGGTCATGTCCTGCCGCCATTCTTGAGCCCTTTGTTGGCAAATATGCCTTTTTGCTCAATCTCTTGACCCTAATGACAGGTTCCTTTCTACCTCTTCGAGGTTCCAAATCCAAACCTTTATCTCTATCCCAGTCTTCTCCTTCATCGCCTACCCTCGCTACTAGCGACACTAAGAAACTTTCTCCTTTCAAAGTTTTCTGTTCGCGATGCGTAACTCCCTCCTCAGGACGGTACTCTGGCCATCTGCTTAGTGCGTCAGGCTTTCCGCCCTTTGTGCCTGGTCGCTATACAATGCGAAAATTGTATTCTACCAACTTCTGAGCCCATCAAATTTGACGGCCACTCCAGACTTTCGAGGTGAGGAAGTATTGCAGGTTCTGATGGTCGGTACAGACTGTAAGCGGTTTTTCCGTCCCGATCATGTAGTGTCTCCATTGCTTGAATGCTTCGCGGATTGCGAGAAGTTCTTTATCATGAATCTCATAATTGCGCTCCGCCGAATTTAATTTTCTGGAATGGACAGCTACTGGGTGTAACCTTTTCTCAAAGTATTCGGAAATGACGCAGCCGTGTGCAAAATCGCTAGCGTCTGTTTCTACCACTGTTTCTCTTTCCGGGAAAAAGTGGTGGAGTATGGGGGTTGTTGTGAATCTGTGCTTTAGCTCCTCAAAAGCTGTATCCAGCTCATATCCCCATTTCAAATTTTGCGGATTTCCTTGTAATGTCTCGGTTATGGGTTTGCAAATAGCCGTGAAGTTTTTGATAAATCGTCGGTAGAAGCTCGCAAATCCCGTAAATGCTTGTACTTCTCTTACCGACTTAGGTGCTTTCCAAACCAGTATGGATTCCACCTTTCGTGTGTTCATAGACACCCCATCGACCGCCACCATATAGCCGAGGAATTCTACCTCTGTGGCGTGAAAGCTCGATTTCTTTAGCGATACCGCTAACTGAAAGTCTGATAGACTTTGTAAAACTTTCTTAACGGCTTCGATGTGTTCTTTTTCATCCTTTGAGTAGATGAGAATATCATCAAGGTAACACATGACTCCGACGTCCAAGTATTCCTGTAGAACTTGGTTCAACATATCTTGGAAAGTTTGCCGGAGCATTGACCAATCCAAAAGGCATAACCTTATATTCGTAGTGTCCGTATCCCGTACGGAACGCTGTCTTCCATTCATCTCCTTCTTTTATCCTAATCAGGTGGTAGCCATCCTTAAGGTCTAACTTGGTGAAGATCTTTGCACCGGCTACTCTATCTCTGAGTTCGGACATTTGTGGAAGGGGATGTTTGTTGAGGATAGTAATCTTATTTAGATTCAGATAATCCACAACTAGGCGTAGTCTACCATCTGTTTTAGGTACGAATAATATGGGTGCGCCTGCTGGCGATTGACTCTGTGTGATTTTCCCTTGTTTGATCATCGTTTCCAAGTATTCTCGTAAAGCCTTAAGCTGTTTTTTAGACAGTGGATATATCGGCCCCCAGGGGGGAGTCAAACCTGGAATCAGTTTGATTTTGTGATCGAATGTCCGTCTTGGAACTAATTTTTCTGCCGTCTGGGTTTCAAACAAATGTTTGTAATTCCAGTATTCTTGCGGTAATGATTCGAGTTCTACCGTATTTTCAATGGCTCCGATTCTTCCGATGCGGCAGGCATGAAGATCCCCAGCGACGGATTCGTCATATTCGAACATATCCGCTATTCCTTCATCTTTTTCCACACAGTTTTCACCACATTTTGTGGAGAAGGTCCCATTTTCTGCATCTTCTATGTGAGACACTAGGTATTCACGATGCCACCAACCAAAAGGAATTATCATTCCATAGTGACCTGCTTTAGCCACTTCACATGACACTACAGAGATGTGTCGGTTTTTTGCTATTTCCAATTTTATTGGGAGAGTGTAACACTTCCCTCCAGAGGCGGCTGGCGATCCGTCAAAACCTAAGATATCAACTGCATTGTCGTATTCTACAGAGGGAACGCCAAGGTCTTCAACTAGGTCCTTATTGATAAGGAACACGTTGGATCCCGAGTCTAATAAGGCTTTAACTTTGTATCGCCTATTGTGAATATGGAGGTAAGCGATCCCCTGCGGAAAGTTGTATCGTTTTGGTTTTGGAGCGTTTAGTTCCATGCGCTTAGCGCGGATGAGACTTTCTTGGTTCTTTCCCTTAGACATCATTGGTGAGGGGTGTAGGTAACCAGATGTTTGTTACTACGCCCGCATAGTTTCGACCATTGAGGCCTCCTCAGACAAACGAGTAACTTTTAGCTCTAACAATCCGGGTCTACATACTAAAGCGGCATTTCACCTATACGCTATTGCGCACGACCAGTTTTTCAGGCTGGATGCCTTCTCGCGACACACCAGACCTAGGCTCATAGCAGATTTTCGTGCGGTTATTAGCCATTTTACTCCCCTGGTGTGGGGTTCCCGCTTTCACTGAATCCTTTCCCTCAGGATTTCAGTTATCTGTCCAGCTTCCTCGGAGGGGCCTTGCGCACCAAAGCGGTACATCCCTATCCCACGCTCTGGCCAGAAGACAAGATGGTACATGCGTATAATACAACTCAGACTCGTGTGGTAGGTGGAACGGCCCGCGTCAGTTGTCCTCCTGTCGTGTATTGTTATCAGGTAGATCTTGCATTGCTATGTCCCAACTTCTTCGGTATAGTAACTTGCTTGCACACAGGTAGCAGGTAACCACCAGGTGACTGGAGGAACTTCGTACTGTTGGCTCCCGGGCCATGTGGGCACGTTAACTATCCTCTCTTTCGATCAAGACTCTCCATATATTGATTCTTGTGTTCGAGCTCGTAAGTCCCTCGTGGGGTCCCTTCACTTCGTGCCTACTTGCGTTGATCCTGAAAGGAGAGACTTGCTTCACGCCACTTTAATCATTTTGAGTTTCGACTCCCGTCGTTGCACACGGAATACCCGATCCCCATCGTTGTCGGTACCCAATACACCCCAGCCGAAGGGGGTTCCCATTTCGATTCCAGCTCCCTTAGGACACTGAATACCCAATCGCCGTCGCCGTTGGTGCCAATGAACTGACCTAGGTCAGTTCTTCGTCATCTGCCAGTTCCCAGATTTTATTTACTTGGGCTGGGTGCTGAACCGTTGCGATTTTGCGACCTAATTTAGGCTTTACAATAGGCAATCTTGCTCGTCGAATTCCCATTTTTATCGGTCTTGAGGTGACTGTTGCCACAGATATATGGGCGTCTCCCCAACACGTCTGATAGGTGTGGTTTTTCTTTCCACAACATGTGCAATCTCCTTCTTTCCTCCGAGTGCCTATCACACTCTGCGGGATACCGGTATGGGCTGGGCGAAGTTTGTGTGAGCGGTCTTTGTCGCACCTCCCAACCTTTTCCTGGGCTTTTCCGGTTCCTCGTTCCTTTTCCGTTTTCGTGGTGGGGCTCCACCTCCCTTGACCTAAGGTTTAGTTTCCCTTTGTGGCTTTGGTTTAGAGTCCCGTCGGTCTTCTCTTTTGACCTCTTGGACTACTTTGGGCTTTGTTGGTTTGTCTCGCCCAATTTTCTCTCTTGCCAGAAGTCCTTCTTCTGACCGACCGCACAGCCTTAGCGCCTCCTCCCATTCTTGATCCGTTGTATATTGCAGAGCTGACAATCTGCGGACAATTTGTTTCCGAAGTTTATTTTCTACTTCCTCCCTCCAGGACTCTCCGGTCATGCATGCACGGATGTTATGATTATGCATGATTGTTAGGTAACGTTCAATGCTACCATCGTACTCGACTAGTTTCATAGCACGAAGTGCTAGTCATTCGGCTTCCACTGGAGCGAACCGTTTGATCATATCATGTTCAAAAGAAGTCCATGTTGCGAGTTCCGTTATTGGGTTTCCCCTTGAAGTCCGTCCATAGCCTTCCGGTACCATCTGGTATACGGAAGGACTATGTCTCCTTTCGTACGGCTGAGTGCATATATGACACATTCCTGGGCATCATCCCAGATTCGCAGGTTTCTTTCATAATAGTTGGTGCATTGCAAAATCCACACATATATATCTTGTACGGGTCTGTCTTCAAAGAATGGGGGTGGCTCTGATGGTCGCTTAATGTTTAGTGCCATTGCGATGGCAAGTGTCTCTGCCATGCCAGGCTGTCCTGGTGTCTGTCCTTGCCTGCGTCAGTTAGGACTTCCTCTCCGTCTTCCTCTCTCATTATCATCATCGTCATCGTCATCGTCACTAGGATCTCCAGGGTCTCCTCCCTGGGCGCCTGAGGGGGATGCATCAGCGGCTTCCTCGCCTTTCCTCTTTTCTCTCCGTGTAGGCGGAGCGTAGTATTCTTCGTCATCCATCTCTTGGACTGCGGGTAAGGGTGCGGGTCCTGCAGCTTTGGGACGTGGTGCGGCTACCAACATCTTGTTTATAGATGCCATTAATACCTTTAAGGTATCGTTCGTCTCATTGTTCTGCCGCTCTTGCTAGTCCTGTGACCTGCGAATCTCCGCTTGACGAGTAGTCTGATCTAGGCGCGTTTGTCCTAGGGTACGATTGACTTCTCTTTCCCGGGTGATGCTTTGATTTCAGAATTCTTGGAATTCCGCCCTTAGGTCGTTGACCATTTGTTCCAATGTCTGGTCTCAGGCTAATGCCCCCTGGTTTTCCTGCCCGAGTGTCCCATGTACCCTCGTGGTTACTTCTTCATGTTCCTGTTGACGCCTATCTTGGGCGTCAATCTTCTTTGCCACTTCCCGTATCATTTCCTCTTGGATCCCCTTGACTTTGCTTTCCACACCAGCTAGTTGCATCAACAAGATTGCAATGTCATTATCGTGGATATCTTGTCCATCGATGATCTGCTGTTGAACCTTAAGTAGCTTTAAGGTATTGTCTTTGGTAGCCCCCTTCAGATGTTTGAAGGTGATGTTGGCTTGGTCGAGCGAGGTGTCTATATCTTGCCTTATTCGACCTAACGTAACTCCTAAACGTGTAGCCAATTTAGCTAAGTTTGCACCATGATCTCCACCTTATTGTGGTGTAGGTACCCTTGATATCCGATGTGTACTTGCGACACTAGAGGATCGGTGAGAGGGTGCGGTTCCTCTCCGGAATGTGGGTACATGAGGTGTTGATGGGGCAGGGCTCTATATTGCCAAATCATCGGTCTTATCCGTGGTGTCGGGCCGGGTATCCATTGGTTCACCTCCCGTTACCCGTTTTCTCGGTTCTGGAGCTATCTTAGCCATTGTGATGCTTTCCAGGTATGCTAATTGCTCTAATAGCCCTGGATGAGTGATTACTAGTACTTGGTACCAGAGTTCTCGATATCCTTTAAACGGTTTAAGGAATCGTATGTAAGGTATCCAACGCTTGAGATACTCTAGAGGTGTAGGTATAAAAGGATTCTGTTGGTCCGACTCTGGACTCAAAACCTGAATCTCCTTTTTCGAGGTTTAGGATGTACTTATAGTACATATAAGGATTTTATCAGGCCCAAGCCGAGGGGATGACTGGCCCCCGGATCTCTGTGCCTGCCTTCTTGTTATCAGAGTACTGGGTACTCAAGTCGACAAGGTTTATAGACTCGGTAGAACTCCACTCGAAGTCCGGTGCGTACCAAGTACTGTATATACAATTGAAGGGATCGCTGGTTAGGATCCCGAAAGGTACTGCGAACCATGAGGGTTCTTGCGTGTATTCTCCTTCAATTTCGAAGAGCTCGCTATCGAGGACTTCTCCGAATGACTGAATATAGATGGGGCAGTGAGGTGCTTCGAAAATGTAATCGAAGTCTGAGGTGAGGGTGGAGTTTGAAGTGAACTCGTAGTTCATATAGTGAGCCTTGGTAACAGGAGAACTATCAATATACTGTTAGGCGGACGCCGAACTCTAGTATATAACTGAGGGATGTGGGCCCGAAATCTTTGATTAGAGAATCTGTCGAGGAAGGCTCGTCGCGATAAGTAAAGTAAGGTAAAGATTTTAAGGTGTAGAACAATATTATATTGATAAGATCTCTTCTCCGTTGCTTGATGATGTCTGTAAAGCTCGGGAGGCACTTCGATATTTATATCCCGCGTCTGAGTGTTCGCGGACTACTTCTAACTACTATGCCTCCGAAGTACCACTCTGGTTTTAATACGCAAACGTCCAGAATCTTATAAGTGCGAACACCGTTTGACCC
>JACCEG010000334.1:15586-32124 GCA_014065205.1 Tuber brumale | reverse complement strand
AAAAATAACCGAAATATCTCGCATATGCAATAAGAAAATATATATCCAATTATCCCATCGTTATCATGAAATATAAGCGAAATACCCCATGTATATACTCTTGCTGTAGTAATGTTCGTGATCTATAGGTAAACCAGAAAATATAACTAAGGAGAGAAATACAAGTTATTTAAAAGAAATATACTTATGAAACGAATAATAGAAAATTTCAACAACTTCTAACTACTATACCTCCGAAGTACCACTTTGGTTTTAATACGCAAACGTCCAGAATCTTATAAGTGCAAACACGGATTGACTTTGAAACATATTACACCGTTTCACGGACCCGGAGTAGTATTCCTCCATTGAGATGACTGCGCTATTTGCTATGCCAAACAGTAGTCTTTAACTTAGATGTCCGCATAGACTATTATTTTACTCTAGTCTGGTTGACTATCATTCCAGTAGTCTCTTCAGTCATGAAGTGATCAAGTTCATGCCGGGCCACCTAGTGACAATTGCAAGTTCGAGCCCGACATGTCAGCATCTTAAGGGTCTCTGACTTGTCTAGGTCTTCCATTCTGAGCATGCTTGCCCTTGGTCCGCCGGCCTCCGTAGAGGGGTCCTATTACTAGGACCAACCAACCTACAGCTGATCTCAGAAGGGTATGGGTAGATTCAGTATACCCCTAATAGCTTTCACTGCTGGGATATCCTCCTAGAGTATTTCTCCGAAAACATCTCGTCACTTTCAGCCCATAGTTTAGAAAGCCTAACTTTGAAGCCTACTATCTCAATGGGCCTCCCACGGGTTTCCTCCGTTCCACTTCCCCGAGGTCGCCAAAGGTCCCCTCTCATATACCCTGCGAACAGCATGCGGTCGGACTGACGGCGGCGACCTATATGATGTTATGAAGTGGACCTCATTGATGGGACATTTTAGTTATGGGACGCAACTCAGGAAATCTCGCTAATGATGTGCGGGCCCCATAAGGGGGCCGGAGGGGGGTGTTGGCTCCGGTAAATTGACGGTCTCTGCGCAGTTACCCTACCGTGGGTCTGTGCACATGTCTCGGATTTCCATATGCCTAACACTTTCCCCAATCTATCCAATGCTTCATTGATCAGCGGTAGTAGATATCGGTTGTAACCGGTACTGGTTACTAGTTTAGGATTTTCAGCTATCAGTTGATACTGTTTGAGTTTTGAATTTGTTTCAGGAAACGAGGTGTGCCTCTAGCCTGATAATATAGGGTTTGATACTCTATATGTTTTATGTTTGGTTTCGAGTATCGGTTTGATACTCTATATGTTTTATGTTTGGTTTAGAGTATCGGTTTGATACTCTATATGTTTTATGTTTGGTTTCGAGTATCAGTTTGATACTCTATATGTTTTATGTTTGGTTTCCAGTATCGGTTTGATACTCTATATGTTTTATGTTTGGTTTCCAGTATCGGTTTGATACTCTATATGTTTTATGTTTGGTTTCGAGTATTGGTTTGATACTCTATATGTTTTATGTTTGGTTTCGAGTATCGGTTTGATACTCTACATGTTTTATATTTGGTTTCAAGGCTACCGTTTTGGAGTCGATTATGTTATGAGAACAAAGGCTGCCGGCAGCCTAGGAAGTTTATTTAAGAACTGCTATTCTTCTCGTTAGAAGGAGCAGACTTCGGCAGACAGAGTTTTCAATATACTTGGTTCAACAGTTACTCTCTTTAGTTCGCTTCAAGAATCTTTAGTTTGAGACCTACCAAACATCTCAAAGACTTCAGTAGTTGCGATACAGTAAGAAGTCTATTCAACAACCTCCGCTAAAGCCTCTGGACTTTGATTCGCTAGCTACCACCTTGATAAAGAACAAAGCCCGTTAACCCTATGATTACCGCAGCTCCCGATAGGCGGTTACATTTTTTTAACTTCCGCAAGTTATCAAGATAGAAGGCGTTTCAGGACCAAGCAAGGGCAAGGCCCCTGAGAAAGGTTCTTAACAGCGCACCACGGATTCCAAAGGACGGTTTACAAAGGCTCCCGCTTTGGAGCAGGCAGCAAGCAAAGCAGCTGCTAGGCAGTAAGCTAGAGACGCTGCCAAGCAATCAACAGGAGAATTATCACAACAACCACTGGAACCGCCAACCACTACCCCAGGAGGGTACCCAGAATTCCCAAGAAAGCCTACAGGTACACAAGTACCTCGGGCACCACCAAGTAACGATCCAGATAGCTCTGATAGCGACAAAGGATCAGACGATATGGCTTCAGAAGCAGGACCCTCAGGGTCCAGAGCCCCAGCCCCAGAGGTTCCAAGACCACCGATACTTAGACCTAATCCAGCTGTTACAGCCAAACTCAGCATCAAGGTACCTTCGCCTAGTAAGTTTACTGGTGAAGGAGATGACCTCCTACCAGAAGCATTCGATAGATGGTATAATTCAATACAGTTATACCTACGGATTAATGGACAACGGACTAGCGAGTCCGGAGGAGGAAACTATTGGATTCCCTATACTGAAGGACGAGCTCAAGAAGCAGCTTTCCAAGCAGCAGACTATTGCGGTAAAGACATGACCAGTGAAAACCTTGTTGGATTCCTACGAGAAAGATTCCAGTCTTCAAAACAGAAAGATGATACCTATCGCAAGTTCCATGAAATCACGCAAGTGCATAATGGCAAGATACAGCGAATATCAACCATAGCAACCGACATGCTGATGTTCCGATCACACCTACCTGCAAATACCATAAGCGACTATGCCTTCATTCAACAGTTCTTCAAGAGCATGCACCCTAGACTATGACAAGAAGTGGAATTGCAGCATGCTGAAACTGACACTGTTATGGAAGCTATACAAAATGCGGAGAGCATAGATGCTACCCTAAAAAGCACGGGTGCTTATAGAATGGAAAGGTTCGAAAAACCAAGGACAGAATTCAATTCCAAACAAGAAGGACGGAAGGACAATCGGAAAGCCAGCAACAAGCCCCACTCCAAACCTAAGGAATGGAAAGAAAAGGGTCTTTGCTATACCTGCAGAGGTAAAGGACATCTAGCAAGAGACTCTCCTAGCAAAGATAACAAGGGCAAAGGCAAGGGCAAGGCTAAGGGGAAGAAAGAAGTCACCTCCAATAGAATGGAACAAGAACAACTAGTGGAAGAAGTGTTTATCAATGGTATGGAAATAGAGGAAGATGAGGAAGACATCATCACAATGGCCGCTAGACTAACAAATGCCAAACCCCATGACGCTCTCGAAGGAACAATGTACATCAATGGCAAAGAAGCCAGAGTCCTATTTGATACCGGATCAATAGGAGCCAACCTAATTAGTGCCACCTTTGTGACCACACATGGAATTCCTTGTCTGGAATTGAAAACAACGATCAGGATACAACTAGCTATGAAAGGATCACGATCTGAAGGTCATAAAGAGTGTTTAGTTAACATATGGGCAGGAAAGCTGAGCACACCAGGGACTAGGATGTTGGTCGGAAACCTGGCGAAATATAATGCAGTGATAGGAACGCCTTTCCTAGAACAACACCAAGCTCAAATTGAATGTGGCAAATTAGCTATCCTGTTTCCCAAACAGAATGTTCGAATTGTTTGCACACCTACTTGTGGTATGATCCGAGCAGCAGTGATCAACACTGAAGATGTCATGAGCCAACACCCGGAAGTATTTCCCGATGAAATACTGGAAGACTTACCACTCCTAAGAAAGATCAATTATAAGATAGATCTACAACCTGGGAAAGAGCAGCGCTCATTACCTACTTACTCGATACCTGAATAATGGGCAACTGAGATGAGCATATGGCTAAGAGAAAAGGAGAAAGCCGGAATTATCAAGAGACAAGCGGTTTCATCGGCAGCACCCATGTTTGCGCAAGAAAAAAAGGACAAGAAACGAATGAGGCCATTAGTGGATCTCACAGCGAGGAATGAGATTACAAGCAAGGATGTTGAAACCATTCCAGACGAAAAGATGATCCTGAATACCCTAGCTAGGGCAAGATACCGCAGTAAAATCGACCTTAGGGATGCGTACTTTCAAACAAGAGTGGAACCAGAGGATGTGAGCAAAAACGCTTCTAAAACACCATTTGGATGTTTTGTTAGCAAAGTAATGCTACAGGGAGATATGAACGCTACAGGAACATTCATGCGAATAATGTCTGACCTATTCGCCGACTACCTAGGACAATTCATGTGGGTATATATTGATGATATACTCATTTTTTCCAATACAGAGTCGGAACATTTGAAACACATATCTCTGATTTGCGACAAACTCAAGGAGGCATGATTTTACGCAAGCAGGAAGAAATCAGAATTCTTCGCCACAAGCATAGAAGTGTTGGGCCATGTCATCAATGATGAAGGACTCTCACCAGCACCAGAAAAGATAGCGAATATTGAAGAATGGACTACGCCACAGACTAAGAAACAGTTACAGGAATTTCTAGGAACGGTCAACTACATCAGCCAGTTTTTGCCACATATCGCAACCATTACATCACCCCTAACGGAACTCACCGGAGTTGCAGAATTTGTGGGGACTGCCACCCAAGACCAAGCTGTGGATAATGTTAAGCGACTTGTTTCAAAATACGAGGTTATGAAACCACTACANAGCGACTTGTTTCAAAATACGAGGTTATGAAACCACTACAATATGATTCGTCACTTCCAATATGGTTGATAACCGATGCATCCAACACAGGCGTGGGAGCCTGGGTAGGACAAGTAGAAACACCAGAAAATGCCAGACCTGCTTCGCTGCATAGCAGGAAATTCTCTAATACCCAAATGAATTATGGTACAACCGACAAGGAAGCTCTAGTGATAGTCGATGCACTGACGGCATTTCATCACATACTTGCAGGAAGTAAGTTTACTATCGTCACAGATCACCTACCTCTGACATATCTCAAGACAAGCAGAACACCTACCACAAAACAGCTACGATGGCGAGGGTTTATTAGGCAGTACGATACTGAGATAGTGTACAGACAAGGGAAATGGAACTATTTAGCAGACGCTTTATCCCGCCTTTATGATGAGAACGATGATTACCCACATAGGGCAAATGATCCTACATCAGAAGACGATTTACTTAGTTCATCACCTATTTCATCCTTTCTTTCTCACGAAGAACCTACTATTGAACACGAAATGTCTCGATTCAAAGCCCTCACAGTTGAGCACATCGGTGCTCATTCAGAATGCGGAAGCAACTGCAGCCTAGAGCAAGCACAGCTAGATACAGACGATTACAGAAATAGCGAACCCCTAAATGATTGGAGAGACCATCGAAGTTATACCAGTGGTAGGAGTGAGGAGGAACTTGAACATGCATCAATGCATTGGGCATTCTGCAACATACTCTTCTGCCCTGACCACGAGGAATTGAAACCGAAGACTAATATCTATGCCGGCTCCCCCTGCAGCAGCCTACCAGTTATCGAAACCCCACCTAACACAGACATTGATAGAGATACCCATTCACCAGGCTCCTACCTCGATATCCGTGCCATCAAAGAATGTGTCAAGAAAGCTTTAGGCTGTGGCACCCCCTCTACTGAATGTCAGACCCCCGAATACCCTGAACACCACTACAACGAGCCCCTCTATGGAGGGCCCCTTGCATACCTAAATGAGCTTCCGATAGTAGAACCACCCTCCCTACCTCACGAGAAACGAGAGCTCTACAAAGTGTATGAAACACCTGAAGAGGAGGAGGAGGCAACAGTATTAGAAAGAGTGGTGGACAAAAGGGATATCATCCAAGGAGTGGATGATATGAAGAACATTTGGAGGGAACAGATGGTTAAAGGATATAGAAACGACCCAATCTATCAGTTAGCAAAGGATTCCCACCTCACTTCGCGAAACTGAATGATGCAAGATTACCAAATACGCAACGGGCTACTGTATGCTACCACAAGAGGAGGAGAAGATTGCCTTTACATTCCAAAGGGTCATGGAGTGAATGGAGAAACACTAAGGGAGCTGATGATAGGGGAAATATATAATAAAGGACACCATAGCACTGATCGAAACCTCCGGTACGCAACAGAATACATCTACTGGCTGGAGATGAGGAAGGATTTCAAAGACTATGTCCAGCGATGTGACATATGTCAATTGAACCGAGAAAGGACTACATTAACCACTGGCAACACCCTCTCACTTCCTTTTCCTTCCGAGATATTTTCGAGATATGTTATCGACTTCATGGGTCCCTTTATGAAGCTGAAAGGATGTGATTCAGTATTGGTGGTAGTAGATAGAGCGGTTGGGTTCAGCTGGCTGATACCAACATCAGTAAACGCTACTGCGATTTCAACTATGGAGTTACTCCATCACCATATTTTCACCCCTCATGGAATACCTACATCGATTGTTAACGATGCTGATCCTCGGTTCACCTCTTGGTTTTGGAAAAAAACTTTAAAAACGATAGGAGTCGAACACATTATGGCTACGCCTGGCCACCACCAGACCAATAGCCAAGCAGAAAGGAAGATTCGAGAACTGAAAACAGCATTAAGGAATGTTGTGAATGCCCGCCAAACCAACTGGGTTACCTCCCTCCCGGGTGTAACCGCTTACTCCAATGCAGGTTACTCCGATACTATTAGAATGTCACCATACAAAGCTGTATATGGACGAGAATACCAACTACTCGATACCTATAAAGTCAATGCTACCACAGTACCTGTATCCGATGATTACTACAATCGACACCAGGAGATCAGAAATGCGGCATACCAAGCATTACAGTTGGCTAGAGCAAGAGCGAACAGAGTGGCAATTAAGAGGAGGAACCCACACAAACCTGTCGAGATTGGGGAAAGGATTATGGTTTTTGGAGACCAGTTTGCAACAGAATCCGGCAGATCTCGGAAATTGCAGCCACGCTGGCGAGGCCCTTTTACAGTACTCGAATTTGACGAACACACCCAGAACTATACAGTTAGCATGGATGCTAGAATGTACCGTAGGAAGAAAGTAGTTTTCCACTGCTCAGTAGTCAAACCTTACCACCCTAACGACGATTTCCGATTTCCAGGGCGAGCATTTGCAAAGCCGGCACCCATTCTTATCAACGAAGAACAGGAATGGGAAGTTCAATCAGTCATCGATTTCAGAGAATTATATGGAAAGTGACAATTTTTGGTTAGTTGGAAAGGATATCCTGCAAGCGAGAATAGTTGGGAACCGGTGGAAGGATTAGAACATGCGATGGAATTGGTTCAGGCATGGTGGACAGATAACATGCCAGGAGATGAATTTCCTACGGTATTTTCTGGGTGTATTCCTATGTGTTATTCTCCTACTAAAGATGGTTTTGAGAGCTATCAAAATGTACCCCCAGTTGATAGAGGTTTTTGGAATCCTTATTTGAATTCTGATTATGATAGCGAGGATTAGGAATTTTCTTGTTATATTTTGAAATAAGGGTTTTATTTTATTTTCAGGGTGTAACCAGTACTGGTTACTGGTTTAGAATTTTCAGCTATCAGTTGATACTGTTTGAGTTTTGAATTTGTTTCAGGAAACGAGGTATGCCTCTAGCCTGATAGTATAGGGTTTGATACTCTATATGTTTTATGTTTGGTTTTGAGTATCGGTTTGATACTCTATATGTTTTATGTTTGGTTTCGAGTATCGGTTTGATACTCTATATGTTTTATGTTTGGTTTCGAGTATCGGTTTGATACTCTATATGTTTTATGTTTGGTTTCAAGTATCGGTTTGATACTCTATATGTTTTATGTTTGGTTTCAAGGCTACCGTTTTGGAGTCGATTATGTTATGAGAACAAAGGCTCCTGGCAGTCTAGGAAGTGTATTTAAGAACTGCAATTCTTCTCATTAGAAGGAGCAGACTTCGGCAGACAGAGTTTTCAATATACTTGGTTGAACAGTTACTCTCTTTAGTTCGCTTCAAGAATCTTTAGTTTGAGACCTACCAAACATCTCGCAGTCTTCAGTAGTTGCGATACAGTAAGAAGTCTATTCAACAACCTCGGCCAAAGCCTCCGGACTTTGATTCGCTAGCTACCACCTTGGTACAGAACAAAGCCCGTTAACCCTACGATTACCGCAGCTCCCGAGAGGCAGTTACACTCACTGTCCCATTTCTATTCAGATATTTGAAGAAGTTTTCCACTGCGAGCTCTTCGACATTGAAGAAGAATTTATCACTGAACCCTCGTGGTTCACAAGACCTTTCGGGATCCCAACATGGGATCAATTCAATAGCATATATCGCATCTGGCACGGTTCAGAATTTAAGTGGAATTTGACAGAGTCGGAAAACTTCCTCAACTGCAGCACCCAGTGTTCTTTGAAGACGGAAGAGAAGAAGAAGGAAAACCTAGGGACAGTCATCCGGGGGCAAGACATCCCTTTGGCCTGGGCCTAACACACTTTCATATGTACTATAAGTACATCCTAAACCTCAAGAAAAAGGAGATTCAAGTTTTGAGTCCAGAGTCGGACTAACCAAACCCTTTTATACCTACACTCCTAGAGTATCTCAAACATTGGATACCTTACATACGATTCCTGAAACCTTTTAAAGGATATCGAGAACTCTGGTACGAAGTACCAGTAATCACTCATCCAGGGCTATTAGAACAATTAGCCTACCTGGAGAGTATTAATATGGCTGAAATACCTCAAGACCTGCGAAAGAGAATAACAGCGGGTGAACCTATGGATACCCGACCCGACACAACAGATAAAACCGATGATTCCGCCATTCATAGTCCCTTCCCTTCAACCCCTCAGGAACCGATGTTCCGGAGAGGAAATATACCTTCACACTAATCCTCTAGGGTCGCAAGCACTCATAGGATATCAAGAGTCCCCATACCGGGACCGGGAGACCACGCTGCAAACTTAGCCAGATTAGCAGCGCGTCTTGGAGTAACGTTAGGTCAAATAAGACAAGACATAGATACCTCGCTTGACCAAGCCAATATCGCCTTCAAACATTTGACGGGCGCCACCCAAGATAATACCTTAAAATTAATTAAGGTTCAACAGCAGATCACCAACGGACAAGATGTCCACGATAACGATATTGCAATCTTGTTAATGCAGTTGGCAGGCGTGGAAAGCGAAGTCAAAGGGATACAAGAAGAGATGTTGCGAGAAGTCGCAAAGAAAATTGATGCTCAAGAACGGCCTCAACAGGAACATGAAGAGGTAACCATGAGGTTACATGGAACCCACGGGGAAGAAAGTCAAGCGGCATTAGCCCGAGACCAGACTCTAGAACAAATGGTCATCAGTCTACTAGCAGAATTCGTAAAATTCCGCGCCCAATGCACCACTCATGAGAGGGAGGTCAACCGTACCCTAGGACAGATGCGTTTAGACCAGACTACTCGCCATGCGGAAATCCGCCGATCTCAGGACCAGCAGCAGCAGCAAAATAATGAGACTAACAATACCCTGAAGGTATTGACAAAGTCAATAAACAGAATGTTTGCTACCGTACAAAGTCCTGAAGCTGCAGGACCCGCACCCTTACCCGCGGTCCAAGAAACCGATGACGAGGAGTACTAGGCTCCACCTACACATAGGGACAAGGGAAAAGGCTGGGAAGCCGCTGATGCATCCCCCTCAGGTGCCTAAGGAGGTAACCCTGGAGATCCTAGTGACGATGATGACGATGATGATGAGAGGGGAAGAAGGAGAGGAAGTCCTAGCCGAGGCAGGCGAGGACAAACACCAGAACAGTCTAGCATGGCAGAGACACTTGCCAATGCGATGGCGCTGAATATTAAGCGACCATCAAAGCCACCCCCATTCTTTGAAGACAAACTCGTACAAGATATATATGTGTGGATTTTGCAATGCACAGACTATTTCGAAAGAAACCCGCGAATCTGGGATGACACCCGAGAACGTATCATATATGCGCTCAGCCGTACGAAAAGAGACATAGTCCTTCCGTATACCATATGGTACCGGAAGGCTATGGACGGACTTCATGGGTAAACCCAGCAGCGAGAGCTGGCAACATGGACTCGCTTTAAAGATGATATAATCAAGCGATTTGCTCCGATAGAAGCGGAAAGACTGGCCCTTCGAGCAATGAAACAAGTCACGTACGACGGCAGTATTGAACGATATCTGACAGTCATGCACAACCATAACATTCGTGCACCCATGACCGCGGAGTCCTGGAGACAGGAAGTCGAAGATAAACTTCCTGAACAAATTGTCCGCAGGTTGTCGGCCCTGCAATATACAACGGATCAAGAATGGGAAGAGGCACTAAGGCTATGCGGACGGTCGGGAGAAGGACTGCTAGCCAGAAAGAAGATCGGGCGAGACCAACTATCCAAGCCTAAAATAGTCCTAGAGGTCAAAAGAGAAGACAGATGGGACTCTAAACCAAAGCGACAACGGAATACTAAACTGTATGTCAAGGGAGGTGGAGCCCCACCATGAAAACGGAAAAGGGACAATGAACCGGAAAGGCCACGAAAGAAGTTGGGAGGTGCACCGAAGACCACTCATACAAACTTCGCCTAGGCCCATACCGGTATCCCACAGAGTGTAGTAGACACTCGGAGATGAGAAGGAGATTGTACGCGTTGTGGAAAGAAAAACCACACCAATCAAACGTGTTGGGGAGATGCCCATATATCGGTGGCAACGGTCAGCTCAAGACCGATAAAAATGAGAATTTGACGCGCAAGATCGGCTATCATCAAGCCAAAATTAGCTCACAAAGTCGCAACCGTTGAGCACCCAGCCCGAGTGAATAAAATCTGGGAACTGGCAGACAATGAAGAACTGACCTAGGTCAGTTCATTGGCACCAACAGCGATGGCGTTTGGGTATTCAGTGTACTAAAGGAACTGGAATCGAAATGGGAACCCCCTTTGGCTGGGGTGTATTGGGTACCAACCACGACGGTGATCGGGTATTCCGTGTGCAACTACAGGAATCGAAACTCGAAATGATCAAAGCGGCCCGCAGCAAGTCTCTCCTTTCAGGATCAACGCAAGTAGGCTCTAAGTGAAGGGACCCCACGAGGAACTTACAAGCTCGAATACAAGAATCAATATATGGAGAGTCTTGATCGAAAGAGAGGATAGTTAACATGCCTACATGGCCCGGGAGCCAACAGTACGAAGTTCTTCGAGTCACCTGGTGGTTGCCTGCTACCTGTGTGCAAGCAAGTTACTACACCGAAGAAGTTGAGACATAGCAATGAAACATCTACCTGTTAAGAATACACGACAGGAGGACAACTGACGCAGGCCGTTCCACCTACCAAACGAGTCTGAGTCGTATTATACGTATATACTATCTCGCCTTCTCGCCAGAGTGTGGGATACGGATGTACCGCTTTGGTGCGCAAGGCCCCTCGGAGAGAGCTGGACGGATAACCGAAATCCTAAGGGAAAGGACTCAGTGAAAGCGGGAACGCCACAATTGGGGAGTAAAATGGTTAATAACCGCGCGAAAATCTGCTATGAGCCCAGGTCTGGTGTGTCGGGAGAAGACATCCAGCCTGAAAACTGGTCGTGCACAATAGCGTATCAGTGAAACGCCGCTTTGGTATGTAGACCCCGATTGTTAGAGCTAAAGAGTTACTAGTTTGTCTGAGGAGACCTCAATGGTCGAAACTACGCAGGCGTAGTAACAAACATCTTGTTACCTACACCCAATACCAACGATGCCTAAACGGAAGAACTAAGGAAATCTTATCTGCGCTAAGCGCATGGAGTTAGAAGCTCCAAAACCAAAGCGATACAACTGTCCGGAGGGGATCGCTTACCTCCATATACACGATAAGCGATACAAAGTTAAAGTCTTGTTAGACTCGGGATCCAATGTGTTCCTTATCAATAAGGACCTAGTTGAAGACCTTCGCGTTGCTACAGTAGAACGCAGTAATATAGTTGATATCTTAGGCTTTGACGGATCGTCAGCAGCCTCAGGAGGGAAGTGTTACACTCTCACTATTAAATTGGAAATAGGAAAAAACCGACACATATCTGAAGTGTCTTGTGAAGTGGCTAAGGCAGGTCACTATGGAATGATAATTCCGTTTGGTTGCTTGCATCGTGAACGCCCAGTGTCTCACATAGAAGATGCAGAAAATTGGACTTTCTCCGCAAAATGTTGCAAAAACTGCGTGGAGGAAGATGAAGGAATAGCGGATATATTCGAATATGATGAATCCGTCGCTTGGGATCCTAATGCCTGCCGCATCGGGAGAATCGGAGCCATCGAAAATACGGTGGAACTTGGATCATTACCAAAAGAATACGGGAATTACAAACCTTTGTTTGAAGCCCCGATGGCAGAAAAATTAGCTCCAAGACGGACATTCGATCACGAAATCAAATTGATTCCAGGATCAACCGCCCCCTGGGGGCTGATATATCCACTATCCGAAAAACAGCTTAAGGCGTTACGGGAATACCTGGAAACGATGATCAAATATGGAAAAATCACAAGAAGTCAATCACCAGCGGGAGCACCAATATTATTCGTACCTAAGCACGATGGCAGACTACGTCTGATTGTAGATTATCAAAATCTAAATAAGATTACTATCCTCAACAAACACCCCCTTCCATTAATGTCCGAACTCAGAGATAGAGTAGCCAGCGTAAAGATCTTCACCAAGTTAAACCTTAAGGACAGCTACCACTTGATTAGGATAAAAGAAGAAGATGAATGGAAAACGGTGTTCCGTACAAGATACGGACATTATGAATATAAGGTTATGCCTTTTGGATTGGTCAACGCTCCGGCAACTTTCCAAGATATGATGAACCAAGTTCTCCAAGAATACCTTGATGTTGGAGTCGTATCTTACCTTGATGATATTCTCATCTATTCAAAAAATAAGAAGGAACATATCAAGACTGTCAAAAAGGTTTTAGAAAGTCTATTGGACATTCACTTAGCGGTATCGCTAAAAAAGTCGACTTTTCATGCCATGGAGGTAGAATTCCTCGGCTATATGGTAGCGGTCAATGGGGTGTCTATGAGCACCCAGAAGGTGGAATCCATAATGATCTGGAAAGCACCTAAGTCGGTTAGAGAAGTACAAGTCTTTATGGGGTTTGCTAACTTCTACTGACAATTTATAAAAAACTTCTCGGCTATTTGCAAGCCAATAATCGAGACATTACAAGGAAATCCTAAGAATTTTAAATGGGAAATTGAACAGGACACTGCTTTCGAAGAGCTAAAGGAGCGATTCACCACAGCCCCCATACTCCACCACCTTTTCCCGGAAAGAGAAATGGTGGTAGAAACGAATGCTAGCGATTTTGCACTCGGCTGCGTCCTTTCTTAATACTTTGAGAAAAGATTACATCCAGTAGCTTTCCATTCCAGAAAATTAAACTCAGCGGAGTGCAATTATGAGATTCATGATAAAGAACTCCTCGCGATCCTAGAAGCTTTTAAAGAATGGAGACACTACTTGATCAGAATGGAGAAACCAATCACAGTCTTTACCGACCATCAGAACCCATAATACTTCCTCACCTCCAAAGTCGGGAGTGGCTGTCAGATTCGATGCGCTCAGAAGTTGGTAGAATACAATATCCATATTGTATACCGACCAGGCACGAAAGGCAGAAAGCCTGACGCATTAAGCAGACGGCCAGAGTACCGTCCTGAGGAGGGAGCTACACATTGTAAACAGAAAATTTTGAAAGAAGAAAATTTCTTAGCGTCGCTAGTAGCGAGGGTAGGTGATGAAGGAGAAGACTGGGATAGAGATAAAGATTTGGATTTGGAACCTCGAAGAGGTGGAAAGGAACCCGTTATTAGGGTCAAGAGATTGAGCAAAAAGGCATACTTGCCAACAAAGGGCACAAGAATGGTGGCAGGACATGACCTGTACGCCATAGAGGATGACATTGTCCCGAAATATGGACAAGCATTAATAAGGTCGGGTATAGCTGTTGGTCTACCTTAAGGAATTTATGGAAGAGTTGCCCCTAGAAGTGGATTAGCGGTCCGAAGCGGAATCTCTACCGGCGCAGGAGTAATCGATGCTGATTACACCGGCGAACTCAAAGTCGTACTTTTCAACCATAAAGTTGTGGACTGCCAAATAAGAATGGGCGATCGCATAGCTCAACTAGTGGTAGAAAAGGTCAACACCTCGGACATGATGGAAGTTAACGACTTGGAAGAAACGGGGCAAGGAATCGCAGGATTCGGGAGCACCAATATAGCGACAAGATCCTTGATCGTCAAGGAACCGGATCCTAGCATCAGCTACCTACAGGCATCAGCTAAAGACAACGAACATTGGTACGATATTTCAGAAGTACCCGAAAAAGTTCTAATGTCAAATGCTATTATCCTGCAGAAAGGTATGAAGCAGTTTAACCCTGAATTTTTAAACGAGATACAGTCAGCTATCGAAACCAATGCAGCCTGGAGGAAACGAAGGAAAGAACCCATTGGGTTACGAGATGAAGAAAAGGATTTTCCCAAAGACTGGACCTTAACCGACGATCTACTCTATTATAAGTAAAGACTATTTGTACCAAATAGTCAAGCGCTATATACTAAGATTGCAGAAGGATGTCACGATGCAAAAGTTGTAGGACATTTCGGACAAGAAAAAACATTGGAAATAATTATGAGAGACTTCTACTGGAAAGGACTTGCGGCATGGGTCAATGACTACATACGATCCTGCGATGAATGCCAACATAATAAATCGCGTAGACACGCTAAGTACGGATTACTGCAACCATCGCAAATACCCTACGCGGCATGGGCATCTATCTCGGTGGACTTTATCAAGCAACTACCAGAGTCACAAGGGTGTACTCAGATAATGGTAGTAGTCAAGTGGTTCACAAAGATGGCACATTTCATCGGACTACAAACAACGGCTACGGCCAAGGATGTCGCAAACGCATTCCTGAAAGAAGTATGGAGGCTGCACGGCCTACCAACTGAAATTGTCTCGGACATGGACTCAAAGTTTGCTGGAGAATTTTGGGAATCCCTCTGCAAAGCGCTGGAAATTAAGCGAAGAATGTCAACCGCATATCACTCTCAGACTGATGGACAAACTGAATGTAGCAACCAAGTGCTGGAAGGATACCTTCGAAGTTTTGTCAACTATGATCAGGACAACTGGTATTAGCTATTACCGCTAGCTGAACATGCCTATAACAACTCCGCAACCAACGCTCATAGAATGTCACCTTTCTATGCGAACTACGGTTTCCATCCACAAAGAGAGTGGATGAAGGAGCGCGAAGCTCAAAATCCAGGAGCAACGCTTTATGCAAACTGGATTAAGATGATACACGAACAAGCAAGAGGGTCGCTAGAAAAGACACGTGAAGGAATGTCCAAATATTATGACCGGAAAGCTCAACAACAGCCGGACTTCAAGATCGGGGACAAAGTAATATTAAACGCAAAAAACATTCGTACCCGGCGGAAATCAAAGAAACTAAGTCCCAAGCTATACGGTCCTTTTCAAATCATGGAGAAACACGAATCACGAGCCTTCAAGCTCAACATATCCGATCGATAGATCATTCATCCCGTATTTCATGTGGCACTATTGGAACCCTATCGCTAATCAGTTCATGACAATCGTCAGCAACCCCCTAGAGAGCCGGAGGACATTGACGGTGATCTGCAATGGGAGGTTCAGAAAATAGTGAGAAGCGAGATTCGTTCTTACAGAAAACAAGTGCGCGGCCGCTATCAGGAGAAGCGGGAACTGTGGTACTTCCTTAAGTGGCAAGGGTGTTCACAAGATGAGAACACACGGGAACGTGCTACCGGTATGGAAAACACGGAGGAAGTTGTGAAGAAGTTTCATAATGAAAATCCTGACATGCCAGAAAGGGCAGAAGTAAGATAGTGAGGAAAAAGGTTTTCCTACCGCGGCCAAGTAAACGCGGGAGGTTATTCACCCTGACCACACTGAGTCTTAAAATGTGGTTAGAAGAAAATTATAAAAGATTATAAAGGCATTCGAGGCGAAGCCTGGCAGGAGGGAGCTCATGTTAGGCACATGGAAATCCGAGACATGTGCACAGACCCTCGATTTACCGGAGCCAACACCTCCCTCCAGCCCCGTTATAGGGCCCGCACGTCATTAGCAAGATTTCAAGAGTTGCGTCCCATAACTAAAGTATCACATCAATGAAGCCCACTTCATAACACCATATATGTTGCTGCCGTCCGTCCAACCACATGCTGTTCGCAGGGTATATAAGAGGGGACCTTTGGCGACATCTGGGAAGTGGAACGGAGGAATTCCGTGGGAGGCGCATTGAGATAGTAGGCTTCAAAGTTAGGCTTCCTAAACTATGGGCCGAAGGTGAGGGGATGTTTTCGGCGAAATACTCTAAGAGGATATCACAGTAGTGGAAGCTATTAGGGGTATACCGAATCCACCCATACCCTTCTGAGATCAGCTGTAGGTTGGTTGGTCCTAGTAATAGGACCCCTCTACGGAGGCCGGCGGACCAAGGGGAAGCACGCTCAGAATGGAAGACCTA
>JACCEG010000334.1:0-15542 GCA_014065205.1 Tuber brumale | reverse complement strand
ATTGGCACTAGGTGGCCCAGCATGAACTTGATCACTTCATGACCGAAGAGACTACTGGAACGATAGTCAACCAGACTAGAGTAATATAATAGTCTATGCGGACATCTAAGTTGAAGGCCGCTGTTTGGAATAACAAATAGCGCAGTCATCTTAATGGAGGAATACTATTCCGGGTCCGTAAAAGGGTGTCATAAGTTTCAGGGTCAAACGGTGTTCGCACTTATAAGATTCTGGACGTTTGCATATTAAAACCAGAGTGGTACTTTGGAGGCATAGTAGTTAGAAGTAGTCCGTGAACACTCACACACGGGATATAAATATCGAAGTGCCTCCTCAGCTTTACAGACATCATCAAGCAACGGAGAAGAGATCTTATCAATATAATATTGTTACGTACTTTAAATCTTTACCCTACTTTACTTTATCGAGACTAGCCTTCCTCGACAGATTCTCCAATCAAAGATTTCGGGCCTTTTTTTCTTTTTTTTTTTCCTTTTTTTTTTTTTTTTTTTTTTTTTTTTTTTTTTTTATGGTACAAGAACTTGCATGCAGCGCTAGCTATGGCATAAACAAAACCTTAATCTCAAAACCCGCATTCAACAAAAGAACTCGCGCACCAATCTGTAAAAACCTCCTAAACGTGTCCGATAGCCGACACAAAATCCCTAAGGAAATAAAACAATAAAACGCATAATCATAACGAAAAACTACCCCCTAGCAAAGCAAGGAAAACAAAGCGGACAGAGGCAGGCCCCGTCTCAGGGAGCGTAGCCATGGATTGGAAGGGCAGACGCTTCGGGGTCCGCATCGCACTGGGGGTCCCTTTCTGCCGGGGCATACCTGGCGGGAAACCCGTCGCTGTGACGTTTATGTACCTAGCGAGGGAGATGAGAGTGGAGGGGTTGGACCAGAGGGGGCTGTCCCAATCTACCGAAGTGAGGCCCTGGAGGTGGCGCTCTCTAGGTTGCCTGCGGGACTCGCAGGACAGGATGACATGGGCGAAGTCCTCTACGTCCTCCTCGCAAAGCGGGCAGAGAGGAGAGGGGTCCTCGGTGAACCATGATGGGTGGGCAGCCAGGTAGCTTTTGCCTGAGCGCATCTGGTGGATCCTCCCCGCAATGAACCTCACGAGCCCCATGAACAGGTGGGGCGAGAGGGACACGGGGTAGGGGTAGGTGGGGGGCGGTGGGAACTGGTCGTTCCACTCTTTGACTAGCGCCGATCTGATCCTGAGCTTGATCGACTTGTAGGAGGGGGTGTCTGCCCCAATTGGAAGACAGGCCGGCGGAAGGAGGTCGGGGGAAGCTACTGGTAAAGGACCGGAAGCGGGGATGAAGCGGAGGGTCCGGTGAGCAATGGCATCAATTGGGAGGTGCTTTCTTATGGGCGGGGAGGGGACAGCGGTTCTCCATGAGAGGGGAGCGTAGACCGATGTCCGGCCTCGTCAAAGATTTCCGGCCTACGTCCCTCAGTTATATACTTGAGTTTGGCATCCGTCTAACACAAACTGATACTCAAAACCAAACATAAAATATAAAGAGTATCAAACCGATACTCAAAACCAAACATAAAACATATAGAGTATCAAACTGATACTCAAAACCAAACATAAAATATATAGAGTATCAAACCGATACTCAAAACCAAATATAAAACATATAGAGTATCAAACCGATACTCAAAACCAAACATAAAATATATAGAGTATCAAACCGATACTCAAAACCAATACTATCAGGCTAGAGGCACACCTCCTTTCCTGAAACCGAGTTCAACACATAGCTGGTATCAATCTGATACCTAAATTCCTTACCAGTAACCAGTACCAGTTACAATATCTAGTACAAAGAGACTACTGGAACAATAGTCACTGAGATTGAAGTAATATAATAGTCTATGCAGTCAACTAAGTTGAGGACATCTGTTTGGTAAAACAAATGGCACAGTAATCTCAGTGTAGTAATACTATTCCGAGACCACAAAAGGTTGAGACAGGTTTTGGAGTCAAACATTGTTCACACTTATAGGATTCTAGACATTTATGTATTAAAACCAGGGTAGCACTTCAGAGACATAGTAGTTAGAAGTAGTCTATGAATACTCAGACATGGGATATAATTATCAAAGTGTCTCCCAAGCTTTACAGACATCATCAAGCAATAGAGAAAAGATCTTATGAATATAATATTATTTCATGCTTCAAATCTTTACTAGTCTTTATCACAAGGCCCTGTTGCTGAAGAGCGGGAACAAAGTAACTGCGGTTATTCAGATTAATTGGGAAAAATAATCTTCCTAATCGCACCAAAACTGAAGGAGCTAGTGATCCTTAAAGTTTTATCAACCGCTTTTGACTTTAAAAGTTTATAACTTGTCCAATAATGGTCTCTTTTCCACAATTCTTTTCTTAACATAGAGTTAATAACCCGCCCTTGGCACCCCATTTGTCAGGAATAGGACCCCGTAGGGAACACTAATCTTTACCTTACACATTTATCAAGACGAGCCTTCATCAACAGATTTTCTGATTGAAGATTTTAGCCTAAGTTTCTCAGTCATACTAGAGTTGGCTTCTGCCTAACACCTTTACATATTGGAAGAGTGGGAGTGTTGTAATATGACTTCCAAATATGATTTGGTAATATCATTGATTATGACAGTATTCCTGTCATAGTTACCAGTATGAGCTCATTGGTTGATCTACTCACTACCATGTTAACTATGACAGTGTTTCCTTAGAAACTCTATTGTAGTACCAGTTTAGTTATCTCACTTGATTTTCCTTTCTGTTATTGTTTGATTATGTAGTACCGTTGTCATTGACTTTCCCTTTTATCTTGCATATGGTATATGTCATGTAGAGTTTTAGTGCACCTCTTTGTAACATAAATAGGGTCCTCTACCCCCTCAGGATAGGTTCAATTAAGCAAGAAGTCCAACTTCAATCATGAAATACAACACGAACCGTCCGGGGAAACTTGATGCCAGTGTCGTCACCCGAGAGCATGGGCTATGGCCGCTCCTCACTGCTTCTCCTTGGGACATCAAGTCTGGCGTTTCCATGTTTCTCTTTCCTTGTTTCTCTGCGAGTACGGCACTGTACCGGTTCATGCTTTAGCCGTTCCTGGAGTGGGAAAGATAGTGATAAGATCACATTTTATTGTCTCGCTCTTTTTTAAACCAACGGTAGAGATGGGAGTACACGTAAAGCATAATAAAAGTGTCCTGGTCCTTTACGGATCGTCACATATCTCGATGCCTCCACACATATCCTCATTCCCATGGGCACTCCCTTGGCAGCAGAGGAAAGGCATGTCTGAAGAATCTTTCCTATAAACCACCATAGGCATGGAATAACCTGTAACGTATCCGAAACTCCCATGGTGAATCACAATACGTCAACTACCTTCAGGAGGGAAAGATCCCAATGCTCCCGAAATCCCACCGATAGTAGGGTGCCACCGGCAGAAAATCTCCCACAGCACCATGGCAGTATGAAAGAATTATCAAAGATATCTCTCGATAATCCTTCTGACAGCCACATCACAGGTCCCAACCAACATTTTCGCTGATCACCTATTGTGGTTTTTCACGCAAAAATCTGCACGCCGCTTCAGGAGCAATCTCACCACCCTCTTATGCTTTCACTTAGTGGCCTAATTCAACGGCATCTCCCCGTGGCAGTCCCGTGAATTGGTATCCACTAGGCTTTCCTTTGAAAATGCCTCCATTATATCCCGATCCCCGCACATGGCCACAACGATAGAGGTGTCCCACGCATAAGATGGCCAGAGTTGAGTCGTGGCCGAGGGGAATGGCAGAGCATGTAATGCACAATGCGTCCATCTTCACATGCTATTTCCCTATGGGGCTGGGTATCACCATTAACACTGGGAGGCCCCCTGTTAACCCTATCACTTTGCACCAAGAATCTCCTTGCAGGATGGAACGGTATCCGAAGTGACGAGTGCAACACAGTGTTTATATCAAGGTCTGCGAGGTTGGGCTTAGCCTCTCATCAGCGAGGAGATGCTTTATTGCCGACTACCATGTTTCCCCATGATTCTCGATGGCGACATGAAACGGGGAGTATGATCTCGCGGTCCGCACATACTCATCGCTCTAAAAGTAGTCTAGGGACATCTTAGAAATTCCCGCCTTCCCTTCGTGGAGCGCCGCGGCGGCCAATAGTGGGAGGCCCTCGCTGACCCAAGCGCTGACGTTGGCGTCATCCCGCTCCAGCGGCGCTCGTGCAATTTACTTTTTTTCCTCACCGCTCCAAGAACCAGGCATGTCTAGCTATCCTCATTCCTCATCTCTCAGTTGAAGCCGCCCCGCCAGCAGCGTCTGCGCAATCTCTTCTTTCTTCACCGATACCACTTCTTAGAGAAACCTCTAGTGCCAGCGCAGGTCACCGAAAACTCCACGATCCAGCAGCTGCTCGGTGACTGGCCTGCCTCTGAGCTCCACTGAAGAATAAAGTGCCCTTTTTGCACGCATATCATTGGGATCGTGGCATACTCTGTCGACCAGGGTGGGTACGAGCACGGCATTAAGACAGCAACTAGTCTGTAGGATAGAGATGAGATATCTCGAACCGAGCCCCCCCGCCAATCAGCAGGACAGTTTCAACGGGCAGGCAGATCGATTAATGGTATTGGTATGACTTCGACTCTTGTTTTTCTCTTCTTCTCCCCTTCGTCTACTGATAGCTCGTTTTTGATGTGATCTGTACTGAACAAGAATGGTGTGCGCTTTTCTAGAGTTGAATCCGGACTATGGAGACGTCATCATTTCCACCACGAAACCCCAGAGAAGGCAACCGCCACTTTTAGTTCACCCATAAGCAAATTGTAGCAAGCTGCACTGGGGGTAAACTGTAGTAAACACTGTTATTGAGAACCGGGAAATTTACCGCGAGCCTAGAGACAAACCAATCCAATATTCTAGTCTACTTGAAGTGGGTTCAACCTGTAGATCACGTGCCAGCCAGCCAATAAGCTCCCTACTAAAATTCATCATGTCTTATCACTCGACAAATCGACCAGCTGTCCTCAATCAAATTTTAGAAGCGACATATCTTTATTCGGAAGGTGAATTGTGACCAAACCTCGAGTCCTCACAATTGAAAAATCCCAGGCGAGCCGGCAAATCGCCACGGCAACAAAATCTGCCTTGGTCTATAAATTACACTTTCAAATCTTTGAGCGAGCTCTCATAGAAAAATCTTGTTTTTCTTTCCCACTCTTTTTGTAGATGCTGAGCACAGCCTAATCCAGATGAATACTACCAGTGGGGGATTGGGCAGGAGAGACCAAATATCCGGATGTTTGTGGCGTGTCTACAGGCTTGAATAAGGCAGACTTGTTTAAAATATAGCTTCAGGAGAGCAGTTTGGCAGGCGAGAGATAAATTCCAGAGTTCGAGATATCCGGGATGTGAATCTTTTTGTTCTGTCACTGTAGGAACCTCGGACAGGTTGGGTTGAATCAAGTGGTCACAAAGAAGCGCATGTATGCATAGCAATTTCAATAAAAGACATACTTTTTTGAGCTTGCCATCAGGCCTCTAAATTTTAGACACTTTGCACAAGGTTGCATCGATTAACGAACCTCGGTCGGCTTGAAAAAGCCGCAAAGTTAACGCCAAGGGTATGAAAAAAGTAAATTTAAATGTTTATTAGTCTACTATTGAGGAATCGCTAATCTAGCATTTTTCGCTTCCGCCGAGAACATGATTATGCCAGTATGACTACGCCGATGAGAACTAGAACGTTTAAAGTTATTCAATTCAGAGCCGCCCCTTCTTCCAATGCTACCAGCAATCATAAAACCCCAGCCCAATCACCGTAAAAGGAAAGAAAAGAGAAAGCGAATTTGAAGTAAGTGAAAAAGAAAGAAAATGTAACCAAATGACCCCCCGAATGGCCTCAGAAATTATGATAAAACTCATCAAAATCCCGAGGGGTTAGGACTAACCATCATGCCCGGAGGTGGGACGGGCTTGAATGGGCTTGCGTTGCCCGCACTTGGCGAACCAATCTCGCCAGGCACCCCGTGAAAGCCGGAACTAGCGGGCGCCCCAGGCGCTTGGTGCAATGGAGCACCATCAACACCAAGTAACTCACCGCCTTCAAACCTAACCAATGTCCTCCCATCAGTATCGTGCGTCACCGCAAGGATTCCACCACCATTGAGTTCATCCCCTTCAATGTCTAGGATTTCAGCAAGATCCTTCATGAGGATTTGCATGTCTGGGTGGGATACTTGTTCCATGGCTCTCAACAGGGTAGAGACTTCAACAAAGTTATTGTTCTCTCCCCCTAATTCACGGCATTTTTTGCACGCTAGAGCCCGGATGTGATCAACCCTATTAATCCGACGGCGATTGAAAGTACTTCGCGCGGCGTCGGTATCAGACCATCCTAGCTTGTTTGTAAGAAAAGCTAGCTTCGTAAGATAGGAATAGAGGAAACAAACCTGCACCACTTGCCCATGTATTAGGGAGGGAATTGGAGATTGTCCCCAGGGGAGCTGGATTTGTCCAAGACGGAACAGGGATATTGAGCCCATCAACTATATAATGTCAATTTCTGTAACATGGGTAAAGGGAGAGAATTTGAAGGATACTTACCCCTAGAATCAAAGAATGGTACAGTTCGTGTGGGCAGTGGTGAAAATCCAACACCGCTCGTGCGTCGGTCGGGTGATTGGTTCTCTGTCAAATGACCTTCATCGTCGTCTTCCAGTAATGCACGGCTTCCCATTACCTTGGAGAGCTCGTCAATGCTATTGCGATTGTCATCCAAGTTCTTTGGTGGGGCTACGCTTGAGGGTCGTTGAATAGGCGTCGGACGGTGTATTGGATCAAAGGAACCAGAAAGCGCCCGGCTGTGGGAATGGTTACCTGGTATGGGAACAGGTTCCACACGGTTATTCATGAATGGCGATCCTGGTGCGATTAATGGGACCCCTGGAGAAAGTTGAGGCGGCATTCCGGGAGCAATCTCTGCCACAAAAATCCCACGCCCTTGCTGAGGAAGTGGCCTCATGCCTGGTGTCGCTGGAACCTGCATTTGCATACCATTTGGCGCGGCGAACCCACGATATTGAGAGGCTGCACCCAACGGCATTTGGGCAGGAGAGTACATTGGCATTCCGTTTGGGAAAGGTCGCTGAAGCCCGGGGAGAAAAGGGTTCATGGGATTGTTGACTGCAATGGGGGATATAGGGAAGCCCTCGGGAGGTGGGACTCCTGGAGGTGGTGCAATATGATGGGGTAATGGTGAGGTAGGCGCCATATGAGGTATATGGGGTGGGAACTGAAATGTCTTATTTGGGGGGATAATTGGACCAGGTATATTATGCTGTAAGATAGGAGTACTAGGCGATGCGGAGGGGCCCATTCTCGGAACCGCCTGAGGAGTCTTGGGCGAAGACGCCACGGACCCCTGGATAGAGCCCTGCTGGGAGGCATTTCGAGGACGAGCAGGTGAATGCCCGACAGGCTGTTTGGGTAGGGCGGGTGTTGCAATGGATAGGTGAGGGGAACTAAACCCACCAGGTGGGTGTTGCGATGCTTGAGGTATAGATGTCGGTACCGAAACAGGGGGTGGACGTTTGGCCGCAGCCGTAGCAGCTGCGAGGGCCTCGGCTTTTGACCTTTCCTCCTCTTCCTTCCTTGCATTCTCACGATCCGCTGCCTCTTTCTTCTTTGCTCTCTCTTTCCTCTCTCGTTCATCCCGCTCTCGCTTCTCTCTAGCCTCCTTGTCTCGGGCGTCCTTTTCCTCTTTTGCCTTTTTCGCGGCTTCTTCCCTTTTCTTACGCTCCCGTTCTTGGTGCTCCTTACGCTTCCGTTCCCGCTCCGCCTCTCGTTCCCGCTCCTCTTCGAGGCGCTTTTTCCTCTCCTCCTCCCTTTTACGACGTTCCTCCTCTACCGCCTTCTTCTCAGCATCCCGTCTCAACCTTTGCTCCTCCTTTCGTTTCCTATTTTCTTCCGCCTTCTTCTCCTCAATTGCCCGGAGTCTGGCTTCTTCCGCAGCCTTCTCCGCCTCCTTCCTAAGCCGCTCCTCCTCCTTGGCCAACTTTTGGAGACGCTTCTTCTCCTTTTTCCGCTCCTTTTCCTTCGCCTTCTTTTCCTCACGCTGAATGCGAAGCTGAGCCTCCTCATCGAGTTCCTCCAAAAGTTTGTCTTGCCTCTCACGCGCAACTTTTTCCCGGTAAGCCGTAAGAACCCGTTGTTCGAACATTCGAGCAGCAAATATTTGGAACATCCTCCGACCTTCTTCCATGCGCTGCTCTTCGGTCATCGTATCCTATTACCTGTCAGCAATGATTGTAATTTATATGATACGCGACCATGACCCACCGGCTCGTCCTCTTCATCCTCCTCGTACTCCCCTTCCTCATCCTCATCCTCTTCATATTCCTCATCGTCCTCATACTCTTGCGGCTGAGAATGTGTGTGTGGTATATGACCTTGGCCTACAGACATATTCATAGTATGGCCAGTAGCAACAGCATTTGCTTCTTCCTCACGTTGCATCCTACGTTCAGCAAGCTGTTCCATCATTTCAATAAATTTTTTGCCGTCATTTTTCAATAGATCATCTGCAACAGTCAATATACCACCTAGTATCAAATGAGAGTAACACAATTAGTTATGATTGCTTCACAAGTCGGTGCAAAATCTAATCCGGGGCTAAACCTGCCTTGAACTGTGAGGCTATTTCCGAAGTTGAAAAAATCTGGCGTAGGGTCATTATCAGGTAAATGATCGTCTGGTACACCCTCCTCCTCATCATCATACTCCTCATCGTCCTCTTCGTCGAATTCATCGTCGTCTATTTCCTCGACCCGATGACCCTGATGATTGGCATGATGATGGTGGTGATGGTGGTGGTGGTGGTGATTAGGAGGAGGGCCCGGCGGAGGCGGAGGAGGAGGTATTCGGCTAGTAGAATAGGCTCCAGGAGATGGACTATGAGGGATTTGAGCAGCGTACTTAGAATTTTGCTGTTGATTGGCGTACTGTTCCAATTCTTCATAATAAGCATCATAAAGAACCTCCAGCTCCTCTTCAATTGCAGTCCTCTTCCTGCCACAGACACTACAAGAGCACGAATGCTTCTGCTGTTCCTTCATTTTCCGTAGGACAGCCTCCTTCTCTACCTTTACGAGAGACCGGCGCTCCTCCTCACCCAGGGAAAGCCAGAAGTCCTTGATTCTCTCACGTTCCTCACTTGTCGAAGTGTTCCAGATCCGGTCTTTCCCTCCTTTACGGTTATTCGATCCACCGGTTGCCACAGCACTCTGAAAGCTATCCTGTACATTCCCTCCCCTCTTTTTCTTCTTCTTGTTCTTCTTTTTCCCCGGTAAAGGGGCGGGGGCAGTTTGAGATGGAGCACAAGAGTCATTATCGTCATCGTTATCGTAGGCCGGACCACTATAATATTCCTCGTCTTCATCCGGATCGACAAGGTCTGGCGGGTGGTCTTCATATTCGGCCATTGAAGCCCTCATATCCTCCATATAGCGATGAACTTCCTCCCGTGGCGATGCAGGGCCATTGCTATGGTTGTACGCCAGGTTGTCCTCGTAATACTCAGCATAATGGCTACCAGGTCCCGAAACCTGTTGGTTCTGAACCTGTTGCTGGTGCTTCCCCTTCTTCTTCTTCTTCTTCTTACCTCCGACGTTATTGGAGCTTGCGCTATTGGAATAGTCCATGGACATCGAGTTCTGGGCGACTGGCGGAGGAGGCGGAGGTGCTGAGGGAGCGATATTATTACTATTGCTGCTGTTGGTAGAATCCGAGTTGGAGACCTTTCGGGTGGGAACCGTAATTAACTTTGTTCCGTCTTTGTTCCGGATATGAGTTCCCTTGCTGCTCTGGGGCTGTCGAGGCGGATCAGCAGATGGATTGGTACGCATGGGATCTCCAGCGGGCATGGTGGGGTGGAGGTGATTTCTGTAAGAAAGTTAAAGGGGCGTTGGAAAGTCTGTACCTATTCCTTATCCAAAGATAAAGGTGATGGTCAGGAACGGCTCGGCGAGGGTAGAATTGGATGGTTGAGAAACAGAAAAGGTGGGGGAGAGGGGTGTAAGGGTCGGGTGCGATTGGTGGGGGGGGAGAGCAAGCAGACGAGTAGCGTGACAGAGAATTAGGAAGGTTACCCGCTCGATGAATAGAAATTGAAGAAAATTAAGAAGAGCCGCAAAGATTTCCACTCACACAAAACATGGAGATTTCCAGGCTTGTAGGAAAGGTGTGGGGGTGAAGCGGGTTCAGTTGGGTGTGTGTGGGCAGAGGCAAAGATGGTTGTGTGGGAAAAGCGGAAAAAGAGCCTCACTTCAGATGAGCTGGTTGCGTTCCTGAGATGGCCTGTTGGCAACGGTGACGTCGAGCGCGACTGGTCGGGTTCGGTTGGGGGGAGGAGTGCACCGGTATGGTACTTGCACTCGAGCCCTAGAAAGGATGGATTGGACTGTCGTGCGGTGTCAAGAGAGAAAAGGGAAACAAAGAGCGGCTCCGGGCACGGGTGTCGTGGTTGTCAAGCTGGGTAGGGCGCGGCGACGGACGGAGAGGACGATCCAGGGTCACCGGGAAACGAATCCTAGCCCTAAGTGTGGCGGCGAGCGGGGACAGAGGGTTGAGTAGGGTTACCGGCACGGGTAGCTTTCGGGGATAGGTTTGTAGTCGCTACAGTGGGGATACACTGATGGCTGTACCGAGTGTGTGCGGTTTGGGTGTGTGGGTACCCTGCGTGTTCGAATCCACTTCGTCAATGAGCCTTCCAGCCCTACTTTCCGTTGGGGCCAATCTCAGGCCCAAGATGTGTGAGGTCAAGAGGCCGCTGGTTGGCCGCAACATTACGTGATTCATTAGATAACATTGCATACCAGCATGATACCGGTATTCGTCAAAGTGCTGAAGGATGCGCGGGGAGGGGGTAAGGAGGGGCACCCAAGCCCGAAGTGAGGAATTGAAGGGCATTTCCCGCAGCTGAGGATATCGTAGCAAAGCCTGGCTTCCTGCTGTCTGCGGCCTCTCTCCCCCCCTCCCTGTCTGCCCGTACGTCTTGCCCCAGCCCAACGGTTTTATTGACAGGAGCAGCAGTAGCCCCGTACTCGAATATTGGTGTAAAATTTAATAAATACATTAGAAACAGCAACAAAATATTCCTTGAACCCTCGTCCAAACAAATACCGAGAGCAGTATCCGGATGAAATACTGCTCAACACGCTTCTGTATTGCAATCACCACTGTAATGCTGTACTCGAGTACTATTATGCCCGCAATTGTATGATACTTATGCCTGCTTGTTTTCTCATATAAGCACAAGGGAGGAATTTACTAGCACTAAACCATAAGGCACTTTTTCTCCGCCCTTCTCTGCTCTTTCATCCTCCCCCCTCTCTCTGTGATCTCCTCGCTGCTCACCTGTCTCTGCCCTCTGCCTTGTTTTGTGTGTGTGTGTGGCCATCCTATTGTGCGTGTGGGTGTGTGTGTGTGTGTGTGCGTGTGGTGTGTCTTCCGTCCTTCTCCTCTACCTTACCCATATTGCTTACCTTCCTACAAATCTCGCAAGTTGACACCGAGACCCTCTCTCTCCTGCCCCCCAGCTCATCCTCAGATTCATTCCGGCTTCGCTCTCTCTACTCTCCGACCCTTCTACTCCCCATCCATCCCCTCCCCCTCCTTTATTTCTACTCCGCATCCTCCCTCTCTCTTCTCCTTCCTCCTGATCCTCGAAGCCCTCGGCCCTCATCTATCTGCGCTGCAAAGTTTGTTTTCACCCCCGGGCTCCACAAATTAAAGGCTCGTCAATCCACCGCCCTCTCCCACTCCCGACAACCTCAAGCTTACGCCCAACCGTTGCCTTCCTTGAACCTTCCGCATCACCAGCTGCCCTCATCTCTAAACTCGCAAATTAACATCTCTCAGTGCAATGGCCCAGAATACTAACGTCCAAAATGTTATACGAAGGTGTGTCCCTAATACGCTTGCTTTTTTCTTTTAGCCCCCGCCAATTTCGCTCTCTCTACATTCGCCCGCTTTCGCGTCATTATTCTCGCATAACTATTGCGGATTTTCCCTTTGTCTTAGTGTTGTCAATAAGGACCCGCATCATCATGATGCGTTATTGCCAAATTTAGGCATGGATTTTCCCTTTGCAATCAAGTGAATCAATTTTCGTTTTGGGCTACGATCCAACATGCGGAGATTCCCGTTCGCACAGTGGAGCTTTGATGGCTGACCAAGATCTTTCTCTGGCGCAGGAAGCTCGTTATCATTGGTGATGGTGCATGTGGAAAGACCAGTCTGTTAAGCGTGTTTACTCTGGGCTACTTTCCGACAGTAAGTTGAATAATCTCCCGCTCCTTCAGCCCTACCATGTCTTATCGTAAACTTTACTGACATGTGGTATAGCATTACGTGCGCCTACCTCGCTTTTCACATTCCACTAAAGTCTTCAATCATGCTTACAATTTGTTTAGGTACCCACTGTTTTCGAAAACTATGTTACCGACTGTAGGGTATGGAGTTCCTCCTCCCATTGGCAGCACCTACACAAAGCCGGCTGCTAATTCAGTTGAGAACAGGTCGACGGAAAATCAGTTCAGCTCGCTTTATGGGATACCGCTGGCCAGGAGGACTACGAGGTTTGTCTTGATCAGCGGTACTTACTTCCCAGTACTCACGCAACTAAATAGAGACTGCGACCCTTAGCTTATGCTAAAGCCCATGTCATTCTGATAGCTTATGCTGTCGACACCCCTGACTCGCTGGAGAACGTTGCCAACAAAGTACGTCGGCGCTTCCACAACATATATCGCCTACCCCAACTAACCGTGTGTATAGTGGATTGAGGAGGCACATGATCGTTGCCCTGGAGTTCCCATAATATTGGTCGGCCTGAAGAAGGATCTACGCGAAGACCCCGTTGCCCGTGAAGAAATGCGCAAGAAGTCCTTGCACTTTGTACAAACCGGATATGCAGAAACAATTGCAAAGCAGGTTGGCGCCAGGAAATACCTAGAATGCAGCAGTTTAACAGGCGAAGGGGTGGATGATGTGTTTGAGGCAGCAACTAGGGCGGCACTGTTGACGTTTGAGAAGGAGCGAGGAAGTGGATGCTGCTCCATCTCATAAGTTCGACTTCATAACCTAGGGGAGTAGGCGGTAACTCAGTCCATACGAGGAACGGTGATTAATACGGACTTTTTTTTTTTTCATCAGACGTCAGACAAAGCAAAGGAAGAAATGGATCAAAAAATCCACCCCTTCCACCGGATATCTGTGATCCCTCTGCCTCACAGCTGCAGCCCGAGCTACATTCTTTAGGCCACCTCTGTTTGGCAAATTTAATGCGGAATTGTCCGTGAATTCTTTTCTCTTATGGACCCATTTTCCACGCCCCTCTCATCCCTCCGGCTCGGGTTGCCTCTTGCTATCTTTTTTCAGTCTTTTGCGCTTTCACCTTCTTTTGTCGTACAGTTATTGGCTCCCTCATTACGAGAACGAAATACGCACCAATGCAATTGCGGACAGTGTTGGATTTTTTTTATCTTTCAGGTTTCCTGGCTTTCGTTAGTTTTTTCTCTTGATGCAGGGATGGCGGGTTAGATCGGGACGTTCTTCTGGTATGCTTTATATTTGGTTTTTTTCCTCAAAAGTATCGGCGGGGGTTGGGGCTAGGAGGCTAGGTTGAGTTGAAAAATGGATTATCATTCACGCAAGGATATAAAGTGTTGGGCCTCCACAGTTTGGGGTGGAACAGAAATCCCATTCCCAGACCAATAATCCTTTATGCCCCGCCTTTCTCTTTCATCTTTGGGTGAAGAGGGCCTTGTGCATTGTTTCCCTATAATTCTTCTCGTTTTCTCGGTTCATTCATTCCGTTCAGCGTTTTCCTTGGAGTATCTGGCAGGATGGGGGACTTTATTCGTATCTTCAAACTTTGCTGCTAGCCATGCATTTGTTCTACTTTTCATATTTTATTTTATTTTATTTTTATTTTTGGGTGTTTTCTGTTTTCTGCTTTTCTTGCTCCTCATCCATCTCTCGTAGTTTGTTGGTCCCTGTTCTAGGCTCGTTTCCCATTTCTCCACTTAAATCCGGGTTACTCGGTCATCATAGCAAAACGAAAGCAACTATCATATATCACGGTGACATTTGTGTAACGTTTTGCCTACACATAGTTAGTCCTTCTCAGCACACGTCCAAGACCCCCCCTTTCCAAAATAAATAAACAAATAAACACCAAGAACACCACGCCGCTCGGGAATAGTACTGCACAAGACTACGCAACCCATAGCACAAACCAAACCAAACCAAACCCTCGGATTAACCTCTCCCCCCCTTCCCCCGCCTACCTCCCTCCCGGATAAGGCGGATACCAAAACCGCCAGGAATCCTCCCGACTGGACACAGCACTATGTAGAATATCTATTTTTGCACCGTAGTAATCACCCGCAGCAAGTAACACCATACCGTCCTCGCAGCCGCAACCAAGTCGTCAGCCCGCTCGGCCGCGTCTCGAAAGATCACTCGGTCTGACAACCAGTTCTAGTTTGGCCCAGATGGGGGGGTTTGGCGAGGGAGGAAGAGAGGAAGGAAAGGTCCTCCGCCTAATCCCGGACTTTCAGCTAGAAAAAAAAGTGCTGCAGAGGATATATGGGTGTGTAACGTCACGGTGGTTTTTGCACATATATCAATATAACGTGGCGAAGCAATTATCCATCAGCGAAGCCTGCAGGGTCGGGAATACGTGGAGCTGGAAATGGATACTCTTTTTTTTGTTCCCCTGGAAATGCATGTATGTTGTGGCTGGGCTTTATTGCAAATACAATGTGCTTTGAGGGGTGCGTTTGGGGTAATCTGTACTACAAAGTCCCTTACACATGAGATTGTGATAGAAGTTATTACACATCTAAATGCTTTTGTTTTTGGAAGTGTTACAGCAGTTGAGTACTTGGTTGTTTTTAGTATAAAAATTAAAAAGATGTTCCTCTGTATACTATACTATAATCCATATAGTGGCTAGTGTTTCTTGATACTTCCCTTTCTCCCATGTACGATAAGGTAGTAGTAATTTCAAAGTAGTCTATTTAGGGTACATCTGGTTGGCAGCCATCTTAGAAAATGTTAAAAATGAAAAAAACATGTAATGCACTCTGCAACTGTAATTTTTGCAAGTTGACAGAATCTATAAAGTACAAATAAAAGTTACAGAAGAATGTCTGTGTAACCGCCTCTCGGGAGATGCGGTAATCGTAGGGTTAACGGGCTTTGTTCTGTACCAAGGTGGTAACTAGCGAATCAAAGTCCGGAGGCTTTAGCCAAGGTTGTTGAATAGACTTCTTACTGTATCGCAACTACTGAAGTCTCCGAGATGTTTGGTAGGTCTTAAACTAAAGATTCTTGAAGCGAATTGAAGAAAGTAACTGTTCAACCAAGTATATTGAAAACTCTGTCTGCCAAAGTCTGCTCCTTCTAACGAGAAGAGTAGCAGTTCTTAAATACACTTCCTAGGCTAC
>JACCEG010000333.1:165162-180151 GCA_014065205.1 Tuber brumale | reverse complement strand
GCTGAGAACTGATACCGGTTAGGGATCGTAACAGCAAGGTTAGAGTTTATTTTTAATTTTCAAGCCTCATGAGGTGTTGCAGAGGGTAATTTTTATGTAGCTTAAACATATTGAAAATAACTATGTTGAGTCCAGGACTTGAACACCTGTACTCTTTTTGAATATGTGGCTGAATGCCAAGGCGTCCCCCATTCCAAATTATTTGGTGCACAGTTAAGACGTCCACAACCATACATACAGCCACAAGTGAATTATCAAGTTAGGGCAATATTTAGCTAAGTTGGAGGGGTTGGATGCAATCTAGGGTATTATATCTCATATAGGTCTTAGTAGATAGGATTATGTGTATTTTTTCTCTATATTAAATTTAATGAAGATATCCCATATCTTTATGTTAATTCATTATATTATATTTTTCTAAACTCCTTACCATCCTGATAGATATACATAGAACAACTGTGGATATGATATTGAATCCCTATGCTCCTGGATTCCACAGGCTTTAGATTGTATTTCTAATGAGCAAATTTGGAAGTATGCACAAAAGGTGGACTGCATTATAAATGTATATAGACAAGGGATTTGTTATGGATCTGAAGACTTTGTGTGAGCAGTAAAGCACAAGTATAAAAGTTATCATCGCATTTCTGAAGCAGAGAGGGAAGCATGTTAAATTCTTACTATAACAACTTCATTCTCAGGTGATCAGCTCTGAATAATATCTTTGATTCAACTTGCTCTTACATAATATGATACATATTATTTGTGATCCTGATTTTAGAATCAACCTTGAAAATATATTGATATTACCTAACCCTATATCGAGGCCTTGGCATTTTAGCCTACTCAGCCACGTAACACTCCATTTTCAGCCTGGTACAGATTTTGGCTTGCATCAACCATACAAGGGGTGATGAGAAACGATCATTGCCATTCCCATTCAAGTGCTGAAAACCCTTTTTCTAGCTGAAAGGTCCTTCCGAAGTATAGTACAGCAAACCACACACAATTCTATTCACCCCAAGCAGTGATCAAGAGGTCAGTACGGACCATGGGTCAGCGTTCCGGCCAGTTAGGCCACGGTTTCGGAAGGCCTGGGTCAACCCGGTCGAAATTGTCAGCAGCCGCCCAAGCCCTGCGGTGCCCAAACAACCACAGAGTCGAATCTTGTAGCAAAAGCCGTCAGACGCGCAGGCAATCCGAAGATCTCTGTGAACAGCCCTAGGCTTTTCATTTTTAATCGCTCGGAACAGGAAATTAAGATCAACATGCTCTTGGTGCTATAGGTTTTGCTTAAGACAAAATCTATGCCATCTATCGATCAGCCACCACTATGCCCGTATCTACTCAACCCTTATACTGTCCTACCCCAGGGGGCTCTATACCATTCTTCACACAACGCTCCAACCACCCGAGGTGAATATATATTAACGGAATGACTTTGTTATGAACAATTAGTCTCGTTGAGTTATAAAATATTTCTTAGTAATGAAACGCAAGTCCTCACTTAAAACGCCGGCCCGCAAGTGACCCAAGCCGTGCCCGGCTTTCCCGCAATCCGGCCTGGTCATCCCTGAAAAACCCCGGATTAGTCTGGCTGCACTCAAAGCCGGACGGACTGGTCGCTTGGGTTCACACTGAACTGTCCTCGAGTTAAATACTAAAATCTTGAAAATCCGTCTATGTTGCTGTCGAGATCTTTCTGGTGATAGAAAAGACAAAGCAAAATAACCAAGCGAGAAACCACCTCCCCATATACCCGCCCACCATGGGCCGGGTAAGCCAGCAGACAAACCGCCAAGCTGGTAAACTCGCAATCCCTAGCTGAACAAAGCTCCCTCATGAACTATCATTCGGATAGCATAAAAATCGGCTATCCTGTGGTTAAAAATACTAACTTAGCCAAGCCAGATTTTGCCCTCACAGTATGATACTCAATTTGTGCCCGAGTAAATTCCCACCCTATTAAATTTTCTTCGTGTCTTATTGAGTTCCCATCATTCAAGAGCAACGATTCCCTGGAGAGTGAGAACTTACAAAAAGACCTGCCAGTGCGCCTCTAACTAGGATTCTGCTCCAGATCCCTTAATTTAACCTACTTTGCGAACCTAATTGTGATATTGAGATTCTCACTAAACCTGGCTGGCGACTACTTGGCACTCGCACTCCCCCCCCTCTCCCAGCATGCAAAATACCTGTTGCAACTCGGAAACATTTTTCTGCACCTTTCATACCCTTGACGCGCTACAGCTACCGCGAACACGTTGAAAGCTCGAATAATTGGACCGTGTGCTATGTGTGATAGGCCGAAATTTGGTTCTTTGAGGGGGGGGGGGTGGCAAAAAAAAGGCACCAAAACCACGGGCCCCTTTCCCTCTCCCGTGACAGAAAGAGCCAAAAATTCCTTGATCCTACCAAAGGAGGAAAGTCCGGCGGTAAAGCACGCGGTTCAATTATTCGAGTTTTAACGGTATTCACCGATGCTAAGAGTTTTCATTGCAACACAATTTCGATCACAGACTCCGTCACGATTAATATATTGAGGAATATTGGTAAAGACATTGTGATGGCTTCCACTAGAGCGTTAGAGGGAGCTTCTTGGTAAAACTCGTTGAGTATTATTTCAGAAGCATGTCCATCATATCCCCCCCCGGACAGCAGACAGCGGGCAGCGGGATAGGGGGATAGGAGAGAAAGAAGGAAGGGCAAGTCCAGTACAAAGCTGAAGTTGGCATTCCTTTTCCTTTTCCACCCGGAAAAAGCATGTAATATACTGTATTAACTTGAATAAGAAGAACACCTGAAAGTAGGTTAAAATAAGGTGAAACTAAGCTACTCAAATGCCCCAATGCCACCAGAGGTCAGTGCAATCTCGATTAACCCCCAGGAAGGAAGTAGGAATTCCGGATTGGCTATTAAAATTAGCAGAAAAAAATCAGGAAAATTCAATTCCTTCGCTTTTGGCAGAGTTCAGTTCTGCCACACTCTAAATTAACATACCAGCTCGTGTTGCTCTTATTCAAGTTAATACGGTATTTTGCTATTATCATTTTTTCATTCTTTTTTTCAAAGGGCAATGTATGCAGTGCAAAACTTTGAGTTGACGAGTATAGTATGCTTGTCGATATCTATTTTAAGTGCTATTGGAATATGGGGATAATATGATACTATAATCGGGCTTGTATCAGAGAGTTCGAAATATGTGGCTGATGAGCTAGTAGACTAGTAGAGAGAGGTCCGTGAGGGTCCGAATACGACCCATATATGGGCTGTTTCGGTATATAGCAACGCACTCTGGGTAATATAGTCCATTAAGCAATTTTCAATCCCAATTCCTCTCTTGCTTGTCGATATCTCCTCTCGGGTTTTCAACAGATACCGTAATCACCTTGTTGTATTCATATGGCGCCATACCGGTACTTCGTGACCCCCGACTTGACTTGACTACCGGTGCACGATCAATCACCCGGGCAGGATTGTGATAGGAAGGAGTCATTTTTGCACTTGCATCAACTCCACGCATGGGTGTGTGTGTGGTGATGGTACTCGACTTGTGGTAGTATTAAACTGTCCATCTGAGATATGATACCCACCACACCCAAAGTCCCTCCTTGAGCACAAGCAAAAAAAAACCCTTAAACAAACCGCTGCCCTGAAGGTAGTGTAACGAAGTGAAGGGTTTACTATGTCCTTCCCCAGGGAGAAAGTGCCAGAGATGTTATATCCGATAAGGAAGCTTTCCGTTTCACAATTTTCTCATATAAGTTAGTCAAGGCTCTAGTGGAGTACCGTAGTGAACATATTATCACTTGCTACTGTACAGTACTAGACCCGCCACACTCTGCCATTCTGCGCGTCCTAAAAATACTATACCGGTAGCACCAATTAGGTCTCCATATTTTCCGTTTCTAGGCGGAAGAGGGGTAGGGGAGTTCTGATAGATACCGCCGAGAACACAGGAACATAGAATTCGTGCACCAGCAGTATAGGCCACCCAATATTTTCAGGCACAGTACCAGAGTATCGATAAGTATGACAGGCGCTCTCTATTCTTGTGTGAGCTGGGAGATCCTCACAAAGAGTATCAAGAGCCACTGAGTGATACATTCAAGACTTGAATCCATAAATACCAGTTACTGTCACTACTGACAGCTCACAACGAAGATTCCTTAAGAAAACGCGGTTGGTTTACAAGGAGACCAATAGTGACAATGTGGTTTGATGGCAGATAATCACCCTCAGAGACCGGTTCCGCCGTGTCTGCACTAGAATCTCTATAGCCTTCAGGAATTACGACTGCTCTCACACGGATCGGGGGAGGGGGGAGGGGAAAAAAACCCGCCGATCGCGACTCCCCTAGGGTGGAGTCAGAGTCGGATTCGCCCTCCTTCCTCCCAGTTCCCATAGGGTGCAGGAGTGGACCATTCTCCTGCCCTACGTGACGGATCGTTCAATAAATACACATTGCAGCGGATGAATCGAACGCCTGGGCTCCTGCTAAGTGCACAGGAGGTTAATTGGTTCTTGGCATATTAACCACTGCGCTAGCTAGGTATTTCACATAATGCTACCATAGGAACAAATACTTATCCTCCTAGTACCCGGATTTACCTTTTCTTTTATCATAAGTGGTCAATGAAATTATTTCGTATGGCCAAACATTTAATTCATTATTAGAAATATTAAAAATGAGCTACTATTGATAAAGCGGCAATGTAAAAGTAGCAAAACTCTATTGATTTGAGCTCGGAGATACCCACTCATGGATATGCTAGTGGTGAGCCTAAGCATCACGATGCCGTCCCGTGGTACGCAAGTTACTAATGAGCGTTCGTCATGTAACACGCCAAGCGGCGCATATACTGTAGGGATCATTCGGGACTGTCAGCTGTAAGAAGGGTAGTAACTTAGTGACCCAAAATTGTAAAAAATGTCAGCTTTTTCATACAATCATAAGAACTATGTGCGCTTCTTTTTTTTTTTAATACGATATTCTTTCTTGTAGCTCTGACCTCATGGTTGATCCCGTGGACTGGGTTTGGCGCGCTTGGCTGGGAATGAATGATTTTTTGGAGACGGGGCCGATCCTTGCACTTGAGTGAATTATATGCGAAGGGCTATCGGCGCAACAAAGATGTGTAAGTACGATAGCGTATGATAGCTTAGGCTCAGTGTGGTTTCGGGACAGGTCGATTGTGTGTTCTTGCTTGGGTTATTGAAGGTTATAGGGAGAACAAGCCTTCCAATGGGTCGGTCCGGGTCGAGAAAGGACAGACCCAACGCAGCCCAGCGAAGCATAGCCCAGACTTACCCAACGAACCTGTTGGGCCGGCGCACAAAAGAAAAGGAGTCAAGAAATATATATATATAATATGTATTAGTATTAAGTCATTATAATGCGGGACTGATGATATGAAAAGTTGGTGGCAAAAGTGGTTTTTTAAGTGAATAGATGTGAGGTGGGGGCCCGGAAGAATTGCGATTGTCTTTGACAGGATGGCCCAATCTCGGCTAGGTGGACTGCCAACTTCGGAGGTACGGAGTTGGCTGGATTATCTCTGGGCTAAGAGCATGATGCGAGTCAGATATGGTCCTCTTGTTTCTTGTGGATACTCGCTCGGGTTCTGAAGGTATTGCTGGAATTGATATCAGAGCAACAGCCCACAATCACTGCTTCCAGTCGTCCCGTCCGTCGACTACGGACACTCAAAATTGCGCAATGGGACAAATACTAGTACCCAAACAAGTTAAGAACTAAAAATAAAAAAACATAAAAAAGAGGTGGCACTCGAGCATCCTACCAGGGGTAGTAGTGGGACTGGCGTCGATGGCAGTCCGACTGGACGACTGGGAGCACTGCCCACAATAAAAGTATGAAGCGCTTTTCTCGTCGGCGAGCCTAACTTTCACCACACTATATCAATTTGGATATGTTTCCGCTTTTACTTTTCTACTAATAGTAAATGCTGTTCCAAAATTCCGTGTCCTTGGATTATACTCGAGTAGTTTTCGTGGTAATACCTGCTCACAAATATTGGAAAAAATTCTAAAGAAGGCTAAAAACGTTCGTCGGGTTCGCCGGGGAACGCGGACTTGGCCCTTTCCAGTCCGACCCAGCCCAGCCCAACGAACGGCCCGGGCTAACCCAACGAAGCCCAACCCATTGGAAGGCTTGAGGAAGAAAGAGAGTATCAAATGAATTTATTACATCAAAGCGATGAAAACAAGAACTCATAGCCATAATTCAGACCCTTGACATCAAGCGAGAACCGGCCTGTTGTGGGTCATATGCCCTTGGTGCGCAGATGGCATGGCCCAACTTCCGGGCACGGCTTTATTGCAGCCTTGGCGGTTACTGGGCCATCTGCGGTAGCGCCGCTAGTACCACAGGGGCTGACTGTTGTGCGCCGGGTGCATTTGGGCTGCCGTAGGCTTGGTGTTTGGCCCCTTCAGGTTCATAAGCAATTGCTTAAGAAGCTCCGGCTGGGCCAAAATCAATTCGCTAAATCCATCTGCCGGGCGTAGCAACTCCAACTTCCAAGAAGCATATTGCGCCAGAAATTTCAGAATCGTATCGGAGTTGGGAAGGTTATCATACGCATAACCTATCACCGCAACGAGGCCAGACACATCATTATCGCTTTTTGGCTCGATACAGCCGATCTCGGCGTGAAATCTCGTTTCTGCGAGCTGCTTTAAGATGGATACGTTGAATTTATCTGAGAATACGTAGAGCTGAAGGTGTTTGTGAAGGCTCTGCCATGGATCCTGGTTAAGCTTGGTGCAGTTTCCCGTGTTTGCACGCTGCGCTTCGCCCTTGTAGCCGTATTCTCCAGTGTATGCCCATTCGGCAAAAAGCGTAACCGTTTCTTCCTCCTCATCTGGTAAACGTATTATGCCCTCGGCGCCCTCTCTCATGTCATTGTTGACATGCTTGTTGAGTTCTGGTGATATGCTCGCGAGGAGTTTTTTATGTATCTCCATTTTCCCGCCATCTTGCCCAACGTATAATGTGACGGTTCCGCCAAACAGAAAGCTAATAAACAAGGGTTAGCCGCGGGAATAAATAGCACAATCCGGGAAAGTGGGGAGTGTTAGACTAACTATTTGTATTCCGGGAAGTGCTTAGTTGTGGAGCTATCGGGCATGGTTTTTCCGAGATGGTTAGGATTCATGGCGAGAAAAACCTGGGCGGTAATAGAACACTCGTTAAACCCTGTGGGCAAGTTACCGCATTAACTGGCAAGAACTGGCAAACACTCCCGCGTTGAAATAAGAAGCGACTGAAGTGAAACCTACAATCGTGTCAAAGTAAGAGAGCTCTGACAGGTTTAGTCTTGGCTATACAAAGTCAGGATATGGTGTGATACTGCGATCTTGAGACCGGCGACAGTCAAAATCTTGTCCGAAAATACTAGCGTTTGCCGGTTCTCACCGGTTAATGCGGTATTGGTAAGAGTGCGATATGAGCGATGGTGGAGAAGGGTGTGGTTTGGCAATGAGGTAGAATCTGACTTCGTGTGCGCAGAGAGGGGTGTGCTGGGTATGCCTTAAATCATATCCCATGAACTGGTGTGACATGGATATTCCCCGCATTTCCTATGGTATGATAACTCCACGCCGTGGCTAGGCAGCTCCTATAAGGAAAAATACGGTACATGAGTGTTCTGGGGCAAAGTCACTGGGCCACACCAGGATTAGGGAGCCGGGAAACCCGTGTGTCACGTCAGTTAATGTGATGCAGGTATCATAAGTGTGTTGGCGTTGTACCTGTACCGGGGGTTGTGGGTAAGTCTGTCGAACTCTTGGCAGTGTTTACTATGTGATTTCGCGCCAAGAGTTCGACAGACTTTTTTCCAACCCCTAGTACTCGAGTACAGACTGTACAGTATTGTTAGTTAACAAAATTAACCGTGCATGGCGACCACCAGCTTGATTCTTCGGCAACTAAAATTCCTAACAATAAACTCCCCCATGAAATCCCAGGCAATGTGATTGGATTTGGAAAAACTGGTGGATGTATTTAGAGCATGGTCAAAAATATTTAATAATAATATTATGAAATTTAATTTTAGACAATTAATCCCTGGCTCTGCTGATAAATGTAAAAACAAACGAAAGAGTTCTTAAGTAATAAGTATATCCCTGCTTGTGAGTACTTTCAATGACAACATATAGGACAATTACAACCAAGTTACATACTTTACATAGTGGAATGAACTTCTTCTTGCCTATTTAGCCATAGTAAAAAATTACCGGCCTAAGGCGATGTCTGGCAGAATGGGTAACCTGTGTCAAATATTAGGGTACTCGGGTATAGTACATTCTCTTTTTCGTGGGCGCAAGCGTTTAGTCCGTTCGTCTTCGGGCGTGGATAGCACCGACGGGGGCGCGTGTGGGGATGCCCGAGAGAGATGAGCGAGTCCTATAGGTGCTTCAAGATGTAGAATATGCCAGGTTCATACAGGCGACTGCAAGTGACGGTCGGGCCTTGCCGTCACCCTCTTAGACGGGAGCCTTGCCAAAGGATGGACGTTGTGGCCCTACGGCTTGAGATACCATGGACGAGACAGCCGGGACGTTTACCGTAGGACCGCTGGATCTTTCCAAACAAATATTGGGGATCCGGCGTTTCCGAAGCTTAAACCATGCCATGATTTCCGGATACCGTTGGAATGGGCAAGCGCAGAACTGAAATTGGAATGTAATATACTTTACTGTTTTTTATTGCAAGGAGCGCTGTATGTGTTGCAAAACTTTGAGTTGGTGTGAGTATATTTTTTGGAAGAATGGTACAGAAGGCCTCTTTCAAGTTTTATATCAGTATGATTGAGAGAGAGAAACGCTGTGAAGCTTAATTTTTGATCGGATGAACTCTCACGGGTTTATATCCTCAATCCAGGAGGAAGAAAAGAAACACAAACGAAAACAAGATAATCTGAAAGGTAAGGAGAAGCAAATAAATATGAAATGAAAGAAAAACATACCATAGTTGAATAAGGTATGGAGTTAATGTTAAATGAGGAGTAACGAAGAGAGGGGAATGATAGATAAAACAAGAAATGAAAGTAATATCATGTAAGGAGCCAGTTGCATAGGAATGGAACTAGCTCAGGCGGATAGGCACTAAGTTCAAAATTTCAAGCGAGTGAGTACGAAGACAAAGTATCTGGTGTGGGCTTGTTTTGGCGGATGCTTGGCTGGGGGTGAATGCCTGTTGGAGACGATCCTTGTGCTTGTGCGGATTGTGGGTGAAGGGCTATCGGGGCGGCAACGATGTGTAAGTAGTGTAGCTTAGGCTCAGCGAGGAGTCAGGCCTGGTTGATCTTGTATTCCTGCCCAGGTTATGGAAGGTTTAAGGAAGAAAGAGAGTATCAGATGTATTGATTACACCAAAGTGACGAAAAATAAGAACTCATAGCCATAATTTAGACCCTCGCCATCAAGCGAGAACTGGCTTATTGTGGGTCAAATGTCCTCGGGGCTCAAATGGTATAGCCCAACACCCGGGCAAGGATTTATTGCAGCCTTGGCAGTTACTGGGCCACCCGCGGTAGTTCCGCTAGTCCAACAGGGACTGGTCGGGATACCCGTGTCACTTGTATCATACGTCGGGTTTGGGGTGTTGGGGGTATAGGCTTGGTGTTTGGCCCTTCCAGGTTCATAAGTAATTCCTTAAGAAGCTCCGGCCGGGCCAAAATCAATTGGTTAAATCTAATCATCGGGCGTAGCAACTTCAACTTCCAAGAAGCATACCGCGCCAGAAATGTCAGAATCGGATCGGAGCTGGGAAGGTTATCATACGCATAACCTATCACCATAACGAGGCCGGGCCCATCTTTCTTCCTACTTCCTGGCTCGAGGGGACTGATCTCGGTGTAAAATTTCGATTCTGCGAGTTGTTTTAAGATGGGTATGTTGAATTTATCTGAGAATACGCAGAGCTGGAGGTGTTTGTGAAGGCTCGGCCATGGATTCTGTTTAAGTTCGGTATGGTTTCCCGGGTTGGCAGGCGGTGTGCCGCCCCTGCGGCCGTATTCTCCAGTGTATGCCCATTCGGTGAAAAGCGTAAGCATCTCTTCCCCCTCATCCGGTAAACATACAATGCCCTCGGCGCCCTCTCTCATGTCGTTGACATGTCTGTCGAGCTCTGGGGATATACTGGCGAGGAGCTTTTTATGTATCTCCATTCCCCCTCGATCTCGCCCGACGTATAATGCGACGGTTCCGCCAAACAGAAAGCTAATAAACAAGGGTTAGTCGCGGGGATAAATAGCACAATCCGGAAAAGCAGGGAGCGTTTGACTAACTCTTTGTATTCCGGGAAGTGATTAGTTGTGGAACTATTGGGCATGGGTTTTCCGGGAGGGTTAGAAGTCATGGCGAGAGGAACCTGGATGGTGATAGAACACTGGTTAAAACCTGTGGGCAAGTTACCGCATTAACTGGCAAGAACTGGCAGAAACTCCTGCATTGAAATAAGAAGCAACTGTAATGAAACTTACAATTGCGTCAAAGTAGGATCCCTGACAGGTTCAGTCCTGGCTATACAAAGTTAGGGTATGACGCCTTATCGCGACTCTGAGACCGAGCGGCTATCAAAATCCTGTCCAAAAATACTAGTACTTGCCGGTTCTCACCAGTTGATGGGGTCTTGGGAGGATTACGATGTGAGAGATGGTAAAGAAGGGTGTGGTTTGGCAATGAGGTAGAATCTGACTTCGTGTGCGCAGAAAGAAGTGTGCTGAGTATGCCTTAAATAATATCCCATGAACTGGTGTGACATGGATATTCCCCGCATTTCCTATTATGATAACACCATGCCGTGGCTAGGCAGCTTTTGTTCAAGGAAAAATACATGAGTGTTCTGGGGCAAAGTCACTGGGCCACACCCGGATTAGGGAGCTGGGAAACCCGTGTGTCACGTCAGTTAATGTGATGCCGGTAAGTGTGTTGGCGTTGTGGTCTGTCTGCAAGGCCACCCGTGGGCCCAAATAACTGTCCTGCCGATTTTGAGGGGCTAGGCTAGATATTAGACTATCTTTGCAGTATTTTCAAGGAGGACTGCATTGGATTTACGTATTGTGTGTTTTGCTTGACTCCAGATTGTGGGCCAGCATACCAACATGATAATTTTCTTTCTTTAGGTAGGTCTTCTAATGACTCTACTTTATCATAGTATTAGGTGTGAGTATATATTCATCTCTCTGGCAATGCAGTCTCTTCACCTTCACAGTTTTAACCAAAAATATCTCATTATATTCTGTACACTTTCTGCTTAGTCAATTTTATTTCCTAGTAACTCCATGTGCCTTTTACTGATATCTTCCATTCTACTTCTCAGATGTCTGCTTTTTTTATATTTTTATATTTTTATATTTTTTTTATCATTATGTATTCATTGTTTATGGTACAAGAACTTGCATGCAGTGCTAGCTATGGTATAAACAAAACCTCAATCTCAAAACTCACAAACACAAAGGAAACAATTCGCACCAAGTTGTAAAATCCTCCAAACAGTATCTGATAGCTGACACAAAATCTCAAGGAACTAAAGCAAGCAAGTACAAAAATCATAACAAAAATAAAACCAAGCAAGAAAAGAAAAACACTTCTCAAATGGGACAAGTTTAATGGTAGGCGTCACAGCTCAAGGCTTGAAGCCGTGGATCGGAAGCTCCGGGCAGGAGGGAGAAGACGCAGAGGGGGGGTCCCAGCCTACAGGTGGTGTAACCTCCTCTCGGGAGATGCAGTAAATATAGGGTTAACGAGCCTTATTCTGTACCAAGGTGGTAACTAGTGAATCAAGGTCTGGAGGCTTTAGCTGAAGTTGTTGAATAGACTCCTTACTATATCGCGACTACTGAAGTCACCGAGATGTTTGATCGATCTCAAACTAAAGATTCTTGAAGCTATTTGAAGAGAGTAACTGTTCAACCAAGTATATTGAAAAACTCTGTCTGCTGAAGTCTGCCCCTTCCAACGTGAAAGATAACAGTTCTTAAATACACTTCTTAGGCTACGGATAGCCTTTGTTCTTATAACATATAAGACTGCAAAACGGTAGCCTTGAAATCAAACATAAAACATATAGAGTATCAAACCGATACTCGAAACCAAATATAAAACATATAGAGTATCAAACCCTATATTATCAGGCTAGAGGCACACCCCGTTTTCTGAAACAATTTCAAAATACAAACAGTATCAACTGATACCTGAAAATCCTAAACCAGTAACTTGTACTGGTTACAGGTGACATACCAGGGGGAAAACCAGTGGCCGTCACGTTTAGGTATCTGGCCAAGGAGTGGAGGGCATCTGTATCAGTCCATAGTGAGCTGTCTATGCCAATGTCCATGAGCCCCTGGAGGTGGCACTCATGAGGTACCTTGCTGGACTCGCAGTATAAGATAGCGTGAGTGAAGTCCTCCTCATCCTCCTCACAGAAAGGACAGAGAGGGGAGGGGTCGTCAGTGAACCAGGAGGGGTGGGTGGCGAGGTAACTCTTACCTGAGTGCATTTGGTAGATCCTGCCAGTGATGAACCTTCCAAGTCTGATGAACTGATGGGGCGAGAAAGTTAGAGCGTAGAGGTAACCGGGTGGTGGGAGGAACTGGGTAGCCCAATCCCTGGCAAGTGCTTTTTTCACACTCGTCTTGATCGACTGATAGGAGTCGACCCCATCCTTTACAGGGAGTTGGTCTGGTGGAATGAGGTCAGTCGAGGCCACTGGGATGGGACCAAGGGTGTTGATGAAGGGCAAGGTACGGTGCGCAATCGTGTCCAGGGGTAGGTGTTTCCTTATAGGGGGACAGGGAGGGTTGGTCTTCCAAAGAAGGGGAGTGTAGACTGAGGTCAGGCCCCTGGTGAAGTGATGGTGGTCCTCCAAGGCCCAGAAGGGGGAGGAGGTTGGAAAGGAAGGGTGGAGTCTTACAGTTGCCGGGTTGACTTCTGGAGGGAGGCATACAAGTTGGACAGCAGCCAACCTCTGCCGGAGGAGGATCAATAGTGGAAGGGGCGGGAGAGCCGATTTGCACGCTAGGATGCCAACTAGAGTCAAAGAGAAGCAATTTGTCATCCACTTCAGGACAGTTTTCCAAAAGATGGACATCCAGTCCGGGAGGGCGAGGCTTGGTGAGAAGAGGTCCACTCCATAAAGGAGGATTGGGGAGATGAGGGAGGAGGCCAGATGGTGGTACAGAAAGGAGGGGAGACCCTTGTCAGGCCTGGAGAGTCTCTGAATCGTCGCGAAGGCCCCTTGGGCCAGAGCAAGTCTTCTTGTAAAGTGTGAGGTGGTGCCCTTAGAGCACGAAGTCATCGAGGGCTCGAACCAGTAGCCAAGCCACTGGATCAGTTTGGAGGGGTGAAAGAAGAGGCGTTCTAGCAGGACTGGGATTAAAGAGGGTGGGACCTTTTGCGCTGGAGTTACACAGTGTATGAGCTCTGTCTTCGGGATCGAGAAAGAAACCCCTAACCTCCTCGCCTTCACCTGGAGAGATCTGGTAATTCCTTGGAGTCTCTGGAAATTTCTCCAGTATGAGCTGGAGGCAACCATGACCGTGAAGTAATCCACGTAGGACAGGATGAGGCCATGAGGGATTGGAAAGTGAAGGGTCGAGACATACGTAACAAATAGTAGTGGTAAAATCTGAGACCCCTGTGGGGTGCCAACCAAAACTGGTGAGAATATCTGGGGAGCCCCTTGGAAAACTAGACAGCAGGAGCATCTATGGAGGAAGGACCTTATTCACGAAACCATGTACAGGTTGACTACTTTGGTGGTGAGCATTTCGCAAAGTAAGGGGGCTGAGAGGTTGTCAAAACCTCTCTTAATGTCGAGGAAGAGGGTTGAGACCTTGAGTTTTGGGTGCATAAAAAGCCAAACTTCATGGGACAGAGTGGCCGCCGCGTCGAAGGTGCTCAAACCCAGGAGGGAACTAGTCTGGTGAGGGTACAGGAGGCCCAGGAAGCGGGTGAGAGCAGTGAGGCAGGCGAGGGCAATGAGGCGAGTCACCATAATCCTTTCAAGAATCTTAGAGACAGTCTCCAAAAGGACAATAATCCGGAATGAGGCTGGTGTAATATAGGAGGGTTTCCATGGCTTGTCTAGCATGATGCCGTTGGCCTTCTTCAGGGATGGGAGATGGTGCCCGTAGAGAACCAGTGGGCCAAGGAGAGATGTTAGGATGTTGGTGTTTACAGAGTGAACCCTCTTCCAGATCTAGTATGGTATCTAGTCCGGGCCAGGAGCGGAGGAGGACGAAGAGTTTCTGAGGGCAACAATGATTTCCACTACTGAGAGTAGGAGAACATCCCTGAACTCGTGCAGGATGGCTGGGGGTCTCGAAGACCGCTGCTCAGGAAAGAAATGGGAGAGGAGCGCTTGGTTGATTGCTGTGGGACTATCAGCCCTAGGTATCTGGGAAAACCTGTCTGGAAGCCTGCCGAAAGCATGGCGTTTTGCAGTCCAGAGTGTTTGAGGAATGGCTGTTGTTAAAAAATTGTTCCAGTAATCATTTTTGGCCTTCTTTATGGCCTTGAAGTAGAGGTGCCGTGCCTTCTTACATTGCTGCTTCGATGAGAAGAGGGGATCCCTCTGTGCTACACAGACTGTAGAGTGGAACACAGACCTCTGTGCCGTATAGTCAGGGGACCACCACAGTTTGGACTAGTTGGAGGGCCTCTTAGCTGGCATGTGGAGCCTAAGCACAGCTCTCAGCCTGCCCAGTGCTGTGTCGAACCAGGTGGAGAATGTGTGGGATGTTGGGAGAGGGGAAGATGGGTCGAACCTCATGGCCTTAATCTCTTCCTCCAGAGAGAACCGGTCAGTCTTCATCCATGCGGGTGCCAGAGGGGGGGGGCGAGTTAGGCATATGGAAATCCGAGACATGTGCACAGACCCACGGTAGGGTAACTGCGCACAGACCCTCAATTTACCGGAGTGCCAACACCCCCCTCCGGCCCCCTTATGGGGCCCGCACGTCAT
>JACCEG010000333.1:121860-162649 GCA_014065205.1 Tuber brumale | reverse complement strand
CTCTTATACACATCTAGATGTGTATGAGAGACAGGCAGCAACAAAATAATGAGACTAACAATACCCTAAAGGTATTGACACAGTCGATAAACAGAATGTTGGCTACCGCACCGAGTCCCGAAGCTCCAGGACCCGCACCCCTACCCGCAGTTCAAGAAACTGATGACGAGGAGTACTATGCTCCCCCTACAGGAAGGGAAAAGGGAAAAGGTCGGGAAGCCGCTGATGCATCCCCCTCAGGTGCGCAGGGAGGTAACTCAGGGGACCCTAGTGACGACGACGACGATGATGATGAGAGAGGAAGACGGAGAGGAAGTGCTAGCCGACGCGGGCAAGGACAAACACCAGGACAGCCTGGAATGGCAGAAACACTTGCCGACGCGATGGCGCTAAACATAAAGCGACCATCAGAGCCACCCCCATTCTTCGAAGACAAGCCCGGACAAGAAATATATATATGGATTTTGCAATGCACCGATTACTTCGAGAGAAACTCGCGGATCTGGGACAATGCAAGAGAACGGATCATATATGCGCTCAGTCGTACAAGAGGAGAAATAGTCCTTCCCTATACGGTATGGTACCGGAAGGCCAGGGACGGAATTCAAGGGGAAACCCAGCAACCGGAGCTAGCGTCATGGACCAGCTTTGAACATAATATGATCAAGCAATTCGCCCTGGTAGAAGCCGAAAGACTAGCTCTGCGAGCAATGAAACTAGTCACGTACGACGGCAGTATTGAACGCTATCTGACACTCATGCACAATCATAACATCCGTGCGCGCGTGACTGGAGAATCCTGGAGAGAGGTAGTCGAAGACAAACTTCCCGAACAAATTGTCCGCAGGTTGTCAGCCCTGCAATACACGACGGACCAGGAATGGGAGGAGGCACTAAGGCTATGCGGACGATCAGAAGAAGCACTGCTAGGCAGAAAGAGAATTGGGCGAGACCAACTGCCCAAACCCAAAATAGTCCAAGAGGTCAAAAGAGAAGACCGACGGGACTCTAAACCAAAGCTACAAAGGGACACTAAACCTTATGTCAAGGGAGGTGGAGCCCCACCACGAAAACGGAAAAGGGATGATGAACCAGAAAAGCCCAGGAAAAGATTAGGAGGTGCGACAAAGACCACCCATACCAACTTCGCCCAGGCCCATACCGGTATCCCGCAGAGTGTAATAGACACTCGGAGGAAAGAAGGAGATTGCACACGTTGTGGAAAGAAAAACCACAGCTATCAGACGTGTTGGGGAGATGCCCATATATCGGCGGCAACGGTCAGCTCAAGACCGATAAAAATGGGAATCCGACGAGCAAGATCGGCTATTGTAAAGCCTAAATTAGCTCGCAGAGTCGCAACCGCTCAGAACCCAGCCCGGGTAAATCAGATCTGGGAACTGGCGGACGACGAGGAACTGACCTAGGTCAGTTCATTGGCACCAACGGCGACGGCGATTGGGTATTCAGTGTCCTGATGGAGCTGGAATCGAAATGGGAACCCCCTTTGGCTGGGGTGTATTGGGTACCGACCACGACGGGGATCGGGTAGTCCGTGTGCAACTACGGGAATCGAAACGCAAAATGATCAAAGCGGCGCGAAGCAAGTCTCTCCTTTCAGGATCAACGCAAGTAGGCTCTAAGTGAAGGGACCCCACGAGGGACTTATGAGCTCGAACACAAGAATCAATATATGGAGAGTCTTGAACGAAAGAGAGGATAGTTAACATGCCCACATGGCCCGGGAGCCAACAGTACCAAGTTCCTGGAGTCACCTGGTGGTCGCCTGCTACCCGTGTGCAAGCAAGTTACTATACCGAAGAAGTTAGGACATAGCAATGCAAGATCTACCTGATAACAATACACGACAGGAGGACAACCGACGCGGGCCGTTCCACCTACCACACGAGTCTGAGTCGTATTATACGTATGTACTATCTTGCCTTCTGGCCAGAGTGTGGGATAGGGATGTACCGCTTTGGTGCGCAAGGCCCCTCTGAGGGAGCTGGACGGATAACCGAAATCCTAAGGGAAAGGACTCGGTGACAGCGGGAACCCCACACTAGGGGAGTAAAATGGCTAATAACCGCCCGAAAATCTGCTATGAGCCTAGGTCTGGTGTGTCGGGAGAAGGCATCCAGCCTGAAAACTGGTCGTGCGCAATTGCGTATCGGTGAAACGCCGCTTTAGTATGTAGACCCAGATTGTTAGAGCTAAAGAGTTACTAGTTTGTCTGAGGAGACCTCAATGGTCGAAACTACGCGGGCGTAGTAACAAACATCTTGTTACCTACACCCAACACCAACGATGCCTAAACGAAAAAACCAAGAAAGTCTTATCCGCGCCAAGCGCGTCGAACTAGACGCTCCAAAACCAAAACGATATAACTGTCCGGAGGGGATCGCTTACCTCCATATACACGATAAGCGATACAAAGTTAAAGTCTTATTAGACTCGGGATCCAACGTATTCCTTATAAACAAGGACCTAGTTGAAGACCTTCGCGTTCCCTCGGTAGAACGCGACCATGCAGTTGATATCTTAGGTTTTGACGGATCGTCAGCCGCTTCTGGAGGGAAGTGTTACACTCTCCCAATAAAAATGGAAATAGGAAAAAACCGACACATCTCTGAAGTGTCGTGTGAAGTGGCTAAAGCAGGTCACTACGGAATGATAATTCCTTTTGGTTGGTGGCATCGTGAACACCCAGTGTCTCACATAGAAGATGCAGAAAATTGGACCTTCTCCGCAAAATGTTGCGAAAACTGTGTGGAAGAAGATGAAGGAATAGCGGATATGTTCGAATATGACGAATCCGTCGCTTGGGATCCTAATGCCTGCCGAATCGGAAGAATCGGAGCCATCGAAAATACGGTGGAACTCGAATCATTACCGAAAGAATACTGGAGTTACAAACATTTGTTTGAAGCCCAGACGGCAGAAAAACTAGCACCAAGACGAACCTTCGATCACGAAATCAAACTAATTCCAGGATCAACCCCCCCCTGGGGGCCGATATATCCACTGTCCGAAAAACAGCTTAAGGCGTTACGAGAATACTTGGAAACAATGATCAAACAAGGAAAAATCACACGGAGTCAATCACCAGCAGGCGCACCGATATTATTCGTACCTAAACCAGATGGTAGACTACGTCTAGTTGTGGACTATCGAAATCTAAATAAGATTACTATCCTCAACAAACATCCCCTTCCACTAATGTCCGAACTCAGAGATAGAGTAGCCGGCGCTAAGATCTTCACCAAGTTAGACCTTAAGGACGGCTACCACCTGATTAGGATAAAAGAAGGAGATGAATGGAAGACAGCGTTCCGTACGAGATACGGACACTACGAATATAAGGTTATGCCTTTTGGATTGGTCAACGCTCCGGCAACCTTCCAAGATATGATGAACCAAGTTTTACACGAATACTTGGACGTCGGAGTTGTGTGCTACCTTGATGATATTCTCATCTACTCAAAGGATGAAAAGGAGCACATCGAAGCTGTTAAGAAAGTCTTACAAAGTCTATCAGACTTTCAGTTAGCGGTATCGCTAAAGAAATCGACCTTCCATGCCACGGAGGTGGAATTCCTCGGCTATATGGTAGCGGTCGATGGGGTGTCTATGAGCACCCGAAAGGTGGAATCCATAATGGTCTGGAAAGCACCTAAGTCGGTCAGAGAAGTACAAGTCTTTATGGGGTTTGCTAACTTCTACCGACGATTTATAAAAAACTTCTCGGCTATTTGCAAGCCAATAACCGAGACATTACAAGGAAATCCGAAGAATTTTAAATGGGGAATTGAACAAGACACTGCTTTCGAAGAGTTAAAGCACCGGTTCACCACAGCCCCCATACTCCACCACTTTTTCCCAGAAAGAGAAACGGTGGTAGAAACAGACGCTAGCGATTTTGCACTCGGCTGCGTCCTTTCTCAGTACTTTGAGAAAAGGCTACACCCAGTGGCTTTCCATTCCAGAAAATTAAATTCGGCAGAGCGCAATTACGAGATCCATGATAAAGAACTTCTCGCAATCCTCGAAGCCTTTAAGGAATGGAGACACTACTTGATCGGAACGGAAAAACCAATCACAGTCTTTACCGACCATCAGAACCTACAATACTTCCTCACCTCAAAAGTCTGGAGTGGCCGTCAAATTCGATGGGCTCAGAAGTTGGTAGAATACAATTTCCGTATTGTATACCGACCAGGCACGAAGGGCGGAAAGCCTGACGCATTAAGCCGACGGCCGGAGTACCGTCCTGAGGAGGGAGCTACGCATCGCGAACAGAAAATTTTAAAAGAAGAAAATTTCTTGGTATCGTTAGTAGCGAGGGTAGGCGATGAAGGGGAAGACTGGGATGGAGATAAGGATTTGGATTTGGAACCTCGAAGAGGTGGAAAGGAACCCGTGATTAGGGTCAAGAGATTGAGCAAAAAGGCATACTTGCCAACAAAAGGCTCACGAATGGCGGCAGGACATGACCTGTACGCCATAGAAGATGACATTGTCCCGAAATATGGACAAGCACTAATAAGGACGGGTATAGCCGTGGGGCTACCCGAAGGAACTTATGGAAGAGTTGCCCCAAGAAGTGGATTAGCGGTCCGCAGCGGAATCTCTACCGGCGCAGGAGTAATCGATGCTGATTACACCGGCGAACTCAAAGTCGTACTTTTCAACCATAAAGATGTGGACTGCCAAATAAGAATGGGCGATCGCATAGCCCAGTTAGTGGTAGAAAAGGTCAACACCTCGGACATGATGGAAGTTGACGACTTGGAAGAAACGGAGCGAGGAACCGCGGGATTCGGAAGCACCGATATAGCGACAAGATCCTTGATCGTCAAGGAACAGGAACCTAGCATCAGCTACCTACAGGCATCGGCTAAAGACAACGAACATTGGTACGATATTTCAGAAGTACCCGAAAAGGTTCTAATGTCAAATGCTATTATCCTGCAAAAAGGTATGAAGCAATTCAATCCTGAATTCCTAAGCGAGATACAGGCAGCTATCGGGACAGATGCAGCATGGAGGCAACGGAGGGAAGAACTTATTAGGTTACGAGACGAAGGAAAGGATTTTCCCAAAGACTGGACCTTAACCGACGATCTACTATACTATAAGCAACGACTATTTGTACCAAATAGTCAGGCTCTATATACCAAGATTGCAGAAGGATGTCACGATGCAAAAGTTGCAGGACATTTCGGTCAAGAAAAAACTTTGGAAATAATCATGAGAGACTTCTACTGGAAAGGACTTGCGGCATGGGTCAACGACTACGTACGATCCTGCGATGAATGCCAACATAACAAATCGCCTAGACACGCTAAGTACGGATTGCTGCAACCATTGCAAATACCCTACGCAGCATGGGCGTCCATCTCAGTGGACTTCATTACACAACTACCAGAGTCGCAAGGATGCACTCAGATAATGGTAGTAGTTGATCGATTCACAAAGATGGCACATTTCATCGGGCTTCAAACCTCGGCTACGGCCAAGGATGTCGCAAACGCTTTCCTAAAAGAAGTATGGAGGCTGCACGGCCTACCAACCGAAATCGTCTCGGACATGGACTCAAAGTTTGCAGGAGAATTCTGGGAATCCCTTTGCAAAGCGCTGGAAATTAAGCGAAGAATGTCGACGGCATACCACCCTCAAACTGACGGACAAACTGAACGTACCAACCAAGTGCTGGAAGGATACCTTCGAAGTTTTGTCAATTACGATCAGGATGATTGGTATCAGCTGCTACCGCTAGCTGAACACGCTTACAACAACTCCGCAACTAACGCTCACGGGATGTCACCATTCTATGCAAACTACGGATTCCATCCACAGACAGAGTGGATGAAGGAGCGCGAAGCTCAAAATCCAGGAGCAACACTTTATGCAAACTGGATTAAGACGATACATGAACAAGCAAGAGGGTCACTAGAAAAGACACGAGAAGGGATGTCGAAATATTATGACCGGAAAGCTCGACAACAGCCGGACTTCAAAATCGGGGACAAAGTAATGTTAAACGCCAAAAACATTCGCACCCGACGGAAATCTAAAAAGCTAAGTCCAAAGCTATACGGCCCTTTCCAAATTATGGAAAGACGCGGATCCAGAGCATTCAAGCTCAACATATCCGATCGATGGAACATTCATCCCGTATTCCATGTCGCACTATTGGAACCCTACCGCGAGTCAGTTCATGGTAATCGCCAGCAACCCCCTAGAGAACCGGAGGATATTGACGGTGATCTGCAATGGGAGGTTGAAAAAATCGTAAGAAGCGAGATTCGTTCTTACAGAAAACGAGTACGCGGCCGCTACCAAGAGAAGCGGGAACTGTGGTACTTCGTTAAATGGCAAGGGTGTTCGGAAGATGAGAACACATGGGAGCCTGCCACCGGTATGGAAAATGCGGAGGAAGTTGTGGAGAATTTTCATAATGAAAATCCGGACATGCCAGGAAGGGCAGAAGTAAGATAGTGAGGAAAAGGTTTTCCTACCGTGGCCAAGTAAACGCGGAAGGTTTTTTACCCTGACCACACTGAGTCTTAAAATGTATTTAGAAGAAATTATAAAATGGTTATAAAGGCATTCGAGGCGAAGCCTGGAAGGAGGGAGCTCATGTTAGGCATATGGAAATCCGAGACATGTGCACAGACCCACGGTAGGGTAACTGCGCACAGACCCTCAATTTACCGGAGTGCCAACACCCCCCTCCGGCCCCCTTATGGGGCCCGCACGTCATTAGCGAGATTTCGAGAGTTGCGTCCCATAACTAAAATGTCACATCAATGAAGCCCACTTCATAACACCATATACGTCGCCGCCGTCCGTCCGACCGCATGCTGTTCGCAGGATATATGAGAGGGGACCTTTGGCGACATCTGGGAAGTGGAACGGAGGAAATCCGTGGGAGGCGCATTGAGATAGTAGGCTTCGAGGTTAGGCTTCCTAACTATGGGCCGAAAGTGACGGGACGTTTTCGGCGAAATACTCCAAGAGGATATCCCAGTAGCGGAAGCTATTAGGGGTATACCGAATCCACCCATACCCTTCTGAGATCAGCTGTAGGTTGGTTGGTCCTAGTAATAGGACCCCTCTACGGAGGCCGGCGGACCAAGGGGAAGCACGCTCAGAATGGAAGACCTAGATAAGCCGGAGCTCCTTAAGATGTTGACACGTCGGGCTCGGACTTGCGATTGGCACTAGGTGGCCCGGCATGAACCTGATCACTTCATGACCGAAGAGACGACTGGACGATAGTCAACAAGACTAAAGTTATATAAAAGTCTATACGGACATCTAAGTTGGAGGCGGCTGTTTGGTATAACAAATAGCCCTGTCATCTCAACGGAGGAATACTATTCCGAGTCCGCGAACAGGTGTGATAAGTTTCAGGGTCAAACGGTGTTCACACTATGAGATTCTGGACGTTTGCGTATTAAAGCCAGAGTGGTACTTCGGAGGCATAGTAGTTAGAAGTAGTCCGCGAACACTCAGACGCGGGATATAAATATCGAATTGCCTCCCGAGCTTTACAGAAATCATCAAGCAACGGAGAAGAGATCTTATCAATATAATATTGTTTTACACTTTAAATCTTTACCTTATCTATTTTAATCGAGACGAGCCTTCCTCGACAGATTCTCCAATCAAAGATTTCGGGCCTACGTCCCTCAGTTATATACTTGAGCTTGGCGTCCGCCTAACAGGGCGAGCCAGGGGCTCCAAAAGGGTAACCAGGACTGGGACGTGGTCAGATCCTATTGGGGGGAGGGGCACAGCCCAAGATCAAAAGTGGGGGGAAAGCAGGATGTTGGCAAATGCTAAATCAATCACTGAGGGATGCATATCAGGGTTGAAGGAGAGGTGGGTGGGGTCGCCAGGAGTATTCAGGAGGCAGAAACCTTCCTGTGCAGCCCTCTCAATGAAGGGGGTGGAGGTGGTAAGGTCCGAGGTCGAGAAGAAGCAGCCTGGGTCTGCCAAGGGGTGGTGTATGTTAAAATCCCCAACAACCAATGTGAGCGTAGCAGTGTGGAGGAAGACAACCTCTGGTGAGATGGTCCAGCGGAAGGGGGAGCCATTCCATGTGCTGTAGAGGTTCACAACCCGGAACTTGGTAACGAAGGAATCAAAGAAACCAACACATGAGTAGAAATCGACTGCCATCCAGTCCCTCGCCTCGGAAAAGACTGGGAGGACTGAGAATTGTTGAGTAGTGGAAAGATGTAGATAGCAGGCCACTGTCGTCTTGCCATTGTTAGGGCAGGGGGGTGAAAAGGCTTTGAAACCAGCAAACGACAAAGGTCTATTCCTGTGCAGAGGGGGATCTTAAAGAGCAATGAGGGTAGGGGGGGAATCCAGAATTGAAAAGGAATTAAAAAGGGAGAAAAACACGTCCCAGCTTCCCAGGCAGTTGTATTGCAGAATGGAGATTAGGTTATAGGAGTCCACTTCCAGTGCGGAACTCACAGGGAAGGTGCGACTAGCCATTGCACACCTTCCGGCATATCAGGTTAGGGGAAAAGAGTGGAAGATTCCTGCCATGCAGGATTCAGCAGGGCACCTCCTTGGGGCTTTGGGGCTAGAATGGATAGACATGCCGGGAGTGTATCGCTGTTAGGTATATGGAAAAGACATGTGCACAGACTTACGGTAGGGTAACTGCGCACAGACCCTCGATTTACCAGAGGGCCAACACCCTTCTCCGGCCCCCTTATAGGGCCCGCAGGTCATTAGGAAGATTTCGTGAGTTGCGTCCCATAACTAAAATGTCACATTAATGAAGCCCACTTCATAACACCATATACGTCTCTGCCATATGTCCGACCGCATGCTGTTCGGAGGTTATATGAGAGGGGACCTTTGGCGACATCTGGGAAGTGGAACGGAGGAAATCCATTGAAGGTGCATTGAGATACTAGGCTTCAAAGTTAGGTTTCCTAAACTATGGGCTGAAAGTGACGGGACTTTTCGATGAAATACTACAAGAGGATGCCCCAATAGCAGAGGCTATCAGGAGTATAGCGAATCTATCCATACCCTTCTGAGATCAGCTGTAGGTTGGTTGGTCCTAGTAATAGGACCCCTCTACAGAGGCCAGCGGACCAAGGGGAAGCATGCTCAGAATAGAAGGCCTAGATAAGTCGGAGCCCTTTAAGACGTTGACACGTTGGGCTCGGACTTGCGATTGGCACTAGGTGACCCGGCATGAACTTGACCACTTCATGACCGAAGAGACTACTGGAACGATAGTCAACAAGACTAAAGTAATATAATAGTCTATGCGGACATCTAAGCTAGAGGCCGCTGTTTGGAATAACAAATAGCGCAGTCATCTCAACGGAGGAATACTACCCCGTGACTGCGAAAGGGTGTGATATGTTTCATGGTCTAATGGTGTTCGCACTTATAAGATTCTAGACGTTTGCGTATTAAAACCAGAGTGGTACTTCAGAGGCATAGTAGTTAGAAGTAGTCTGCGAATACTCAGACATGGGATATAAATATCGCAGTGCCTTCCGTGCTTTAAAGACATCATCAAGCAACGGAGAAGAGATCTTATCAATATAAAATTGTTTACCTAATAAATCTTTACTTTACTTTTACTTTATCGAGACGAGCCTTCCTCGACAGATTCTCCAAACAAAGATTTTAGCCTACATCCCTCAGTTATACTAGAGATAGGTGTTTGCCTAACAGTATATTGATAGTTCTCCTGTTACCAAGGCTCACTATATAAACTACAAGTTCACTTCAAACTCTACCCTCAGCTCAGACTTCGATTACATTTTTGAGGCACCTCACTGTCCCATTTACGTTCATATATTCGAAGAAATCTTCGATACTGAGTTCTTCGAAATCGAGGAAGAATATATGCAAGAACCCTCATGGTTCACAATACCTTTCAGGATCCCAACGAGGGATCAATTCTATCTCATATATCGCACCTGGTACAAACCAGACTTTGTGTGGAGTTCCACCAAATCAGAAAACTTTGTTGAGTGGAGTACACAGTACTCCGATAACAAGAAACCAGGCACAGCAATCCGAGGGCCAGACATCCCCGCGGCCTGGGCCTAATAAAACCTATATATGTACTATAAGTACATTTTGAACCTCAAGAAAAGGGAAATTCAAGTTCTGAGTCCAGAATCAGATCAACCGAACCCTTTCATACCTACATCCCTCGTGTATCTCAAGCGTTGGATACCTTACATACGATTCCTTAAACTCTTTAAAGGATATCAAGAACTCTGGTACCAAGTACCGGAAATCACACATCCAGGATTATTAGAGCAATTAGCCTACCTGGAAAGTATCACAATAGCTGAGATACCTCAAGACCCCAGGAAAAGGATAACGGCGGGGGAACCTATGAATACCTGACCCGATACGATAGATAAGACTGATGATTCGGCTATATGGGGTCCCTCTCCATCAACACCTCATGAACCCACATTCCAGAGAGGAAATCTACTCTCTCACCAATCCTCTAATGTTGCAAGTACACATTGGATATCACGATCTTCTACGCCAAAACCAGGAGCAGACCACACTGCAAATTTAGCAAGATTGGCTACTTATTTAGGGATAACCTTGGGACAAATATTGCAAGACATTAACACCTCACTCGACCAAGCCAATATCGCCTTCAAACATTTGACGGGAGCTACCCAAGACGATACCTTAAAACTACTTAAGGTTCAACAGCAACTCGCCAAAAGACAAGATGTCCATGATAATAACATCGCGATTTTGCTGATGCAGCTGGCAGGCATGGAGAGCGAAGTTAAGGGTATACAAGATGAGATGCTACAGGAAGTGGCAAAGAAAATAGACGCCCAAGATAGGCGTCAATAAGAACGTGAATAGGTAACCACAAGGTTACATGGAATACTCGGGCAAGAAAGCCAAGCGGCATTAGCCCGAGATCAGACTCTGGAACAGATGGTCCTTAGTCTAAAGGAGGAATTCGTAGAATTTTGCGCTTACAGTGTCTCTCGGGAGCGAGAGGTCAACCTTACCCTAGGACAAATGCGCCTAGATCAGACAACCCAGTAAGCAGAGATTCGCAGGTTTCAAGACCAGTGGCAACTGCAGAATAATGAGACAAACAATACCTTAAAAGGGTTAAGAGTGGCTATAAATACGATACTAGGCACCACACCAAGTCCCGAAGCTGCAGGACCCGCACCCTTACCCACAGTTCAAGAAACTGATGACAGGGAGTACTACGCTCTACCTACACGAAGGGAAAAGAGGGAAAGGCTGGGAAGCCGCTGATGCATTCCCCTCAGGTACCCAAGGAGGTAACCTCAGAGATCCTAGTGACGATGAAGACGATGATGACGAGAGAGGAGGAAGGAGAAGAAGTCCTAGCTGAGGGAGGCGAGGACTGATACCAGAACAATCTGGTATGGCAGAAACACTTGCCAACGCGATGGCGGTAAATATTAAGCGGCCATCAGAACCACCCCCATTCTTTGAGGATAAAACTGCACAAGATATATATGTATGGATCTTACAATGCACCGACTATTTCGAAAGAAACCCGCGGAACTGGGACGATGCTCGGAAATAAGTCATATATGCACTCAGTCATACGAACGGAGACATAGTGCTCCCTTATACCATTTGGTATCGGAAAGCTATGGACGAACTTCAAGGGAAAACCCAGCAGCTGGAACTGGCTACATAGACATATTTTGAACATGATATGATCAAACGATTTACCCTGGCAGAAGCCGAACGACTAGCGCTTCAAACTATGAAGCTAGTCAAGTACGACAGCAGTATTGAACGATATCTGACGATCATGCATAACCATAACATACGTGCCCACATGACCGGAGAGTCTTGGAGGCAGCAAGTCAAAGATAAACTTCCAAAACAAATTGCCTGCAGGTTGTCGGCTCTGCAGTATACAACGGATCAAGAATGAGAGGAGGCGCTCAGGCGATGTGGTCGGTCAGAGGAAGGACTGCTAGCCAGGTAAAAGTTTGGGTGAGACAAACCGTCCAAGCCTAAAGTAGTCCAGGAGGTCAAAAGAGAAGACCGACAGGACTCTAAGCCGAAGCGATAAAGGGATACCAAACCTTATGTCAAGGGAGGTGGAGCCCCACCAGGAAAGAGAAAAAGGGACAACGAGCTGGAGAACCTGAGGAAAAGGTTGGGAGGTGTGCCAAAGACCACCTACATGAACTTCGGAGAGGCTCATACTGGTATTCCGCAGAGTGTGATAGATACGCGGAGGAAAAAAGAAGATTGTACACCTTGTGGAAAGAAAAACCACACCTATCAGACGTGTTGGAGAGACGCCCATATAGGGGCGGCAACGGTCAGCTCAAGACCAATAAAAATGGGAATTTGACGAGCAAGATTGGCTATTGTAAAGCCTAAATTAGCTCGCAAGGTTGCTACTGTCCAGAATCCAGCTCACATTAATAAGATCTGGGAACTAGCGGATGACGAGGAACTGACCTAAGTCAGTTCATTGGCACCAACAGCAATGGCGTTTGGGTATTCAGTGTCCAGATAGAGCTGGAATCGAAATGGGAACCCCCTTTGGCTAGGGTGTATTGGATACCAACCATGACAGGAATCGAGTAGTCCGTGTGCAACTACGGGAGTCGAAACTCAAAATGATCAAAGCGGCATGAAGCAAGTCTCTCCTTTCAGGATCAACACAAGTAGGCTCTAAGTGAAGGGACCCCACGAGAGACTTACGAGCTCGAACACATGAATCAATATCTGGAGAGTCTTGATCGAAAGAGAGGATAGTCAACATGCCCACATGGCCTGGGAGCCAACAGTACGAAGTTTCTCGAGTCACCTGGTGGTTACCTGCTACCCGTGTACAAGCAAGTTACTATACGAAGAAGTTGGGACATAGCAATGCAAGATCTACTTGATAACAAATACACGACAGGAGGACAACCGACGCGGGCTGTTCCACCTACCATACGAGTCTGAGTTGGATTATATGTATGTACTATCTTGCCTTCTGGCCAGAATATACGATAGGGATGTACCGCTTTAGTGCGCAAGGCCCCTCTGAGGGAGCTGGACGGATAACCGACACCCTAAGGGAAAGAATCGGTGAAAACCATAGCCCCAGACTAGGGGAGTAAAATGGCTAATAACCACACGAAAATCCACCATGAGCCTAGGTTTGGCATGTCGGGAGAAGGCATCCAGCCTGAAAACTGGTGGTGCGCAATTTCTTATCAGTAAAACACCGCTTAAGTATGTAGACCCAGATTGTTAGAGCTAAACAGTTATTAGTTTGTCTGAGGAGACCTCAATGGTTGAAACTACGCGGGCGTAGTAACAAACATTTTGTTATCTACATCCAACACCAACGATGTCTAAATGAAAGAACCTAGAAAATCCTCTCTGCGCTAAGCACGTGGAGTTAGAAGCTCCAAAACCAAAATGAGACAACTATCCGGAAGTTATCGCTTACCTCCACATACATGATAAGCAATACAAAGTCAAAGTCTTGTTACACTCGGGATTCAACATGTTCCTTATTAACAAGGACCTAGTTGAAGACCTTTGCATTCCTATTATTGAATGCAACAATGCAGTTGATATCTTAGGATTTGATGGATCATCAGCCGCCTCTGGAGGAAAGTGTTACACTCTTCTGATAAAATTGTAAATAGGAAAAAATCGACACATCTCAGAAGTGTCGTGTGAAGTGGCTAAAGCAGGTTACTATGGAATAATAATTCCGTTTGGTTGGTGGCATTGTGAACACCCAGTGTCTCACATAGAAGATGCAGAAAATTGGACCTTCTCCGCAAAATGTTGTGAAAACTGTGTGGAAGAAGATGAAGGAATAGCAGATATGTTCGAATATGATGAACCCATCGCTTGGGATCTTAATGCATGCCGCATCGGAAGAATCAGAGCCATCGAAAATACGGTAGAACTTGAATCATTACCGAAAGAATACTGGCATTACAAACATTTGTTCGAAGCCCAGACAGCAGAAAAATTAGCCCCAAGACAGACATTCGATCACGAAATCAAGTTGATTCCAGGATCAACCCCTCCTAGGAGGCCAATATATCCACTCTCTGAAACACAGGTTAAGGCTTTACGGGAATACTTGGAGACAATGATTAAGCGGGAAAAGATTATGCAAAGTCAATCTCCTGCAGGAGCACCGATATTATTCGTACCCAAACCCGATGGAAGACTACGCCTAGTTGTGGATTACCGAAATCTTAATAAGATTACTATGCTTAACAAACATCCCCTTCCACTAATGTCCGAACTCAGGGATAGAGTAGCTGACGGAAAGATCTTCACCAAGTTAGACCTTAAGGATGGCTATCACCTGATTAGGATTGAGGAAGGCGATGAATGGAAAACAGCTTTCCGGACGAGATATGGGCATTACAAATATAAGGTTATACCATTCGGATTGGTCAATGCTCCCGCGACTTTCCAAGATATGATGAACCAAGTACTTAAAGAATACTTGGATGTCGGAGTTGTCTTCTATCTAGATGATATTCTCATCTATTCAGATGATGAAGAAGAACATATCGAAGCGGTGAACATAGTTTTGCAAAGTCTATCGGACTTACAATTAGCAGTATCGCTAAAAAAGTCCACCTTTCAAGCCAAAGAGGTAGAATTCCTCGGCTATATGGTAGCGGTTGATTGGGTGTCTATGAGCACCCACAAGGTGGAATTCATAATGGTTTGGAAAGCACATAAGTCAGTTGGAGAAGTATAAGTCTTCATTGGATTCGCTAACTTCTACGGACGATTTATCAAAAACTTCTCAGCTATTTGCAAACCCATAACCGCGACATTACAGGGAAATCCTAAGAACTTCAAATGGGGAGTTGAGCAGGATATGGCTTTTGAAGAATTAATGCACCGATTTACAACAGCCCCCATACTACATCACCTTTTCCCAGAAAGATAGACGGTAGTAGAAACTGATGCTAGCAATTTCGTACTCGGTTGCGTTCTTTCTCAATATTTTGAGAAAAGGTTACATCCAGTAGCTTTCCATTCCAGAAAATTAAATTCGGCATAGCGCAATTATGAGATTCATCATAAAGAACTTCTCGCAATCCTCAAAACTTTTAAGGAACGGAGACCCTACTTGATCTGGATGGAAAAACTGATTACAGTCTTTACCGACTATCAAAACCTACAATACTTCCCCACCTGGAAAGTTTGGAGTGGCCGTCAAATTTGATAGGCTCAGAAGTTGGTAGAATACAATTTCCGCATTGTATACCAACCAGTTGCGAAGGGCGGAAAGCCTGATACATTAAGCAGACAGCCGGAGTACCATCCTGAGGAGGGAGCTACGCATTGCGAAAAAAGAATTTTGAAAGAAGAAAATTTCCTGGTATCACTAGTAGCGAGGGTAGGCGATGAAGGAGAAGACTGGGATAGAGATAAGGATTTGGATTTGGAACCTCGAAGAGGTGGAAAGGAACCTGTTATTAGAGTTAAGAGATTAAGCAAAAAGGCATACTTGCCAATAAAGGGCTCAAGAATGGCGGCAGGACATGACCTGTATGCCATTGAGGATGACATTATCCCGGATTATAGACAAGCATTAATAAGGATGAGTATAGCTGTGGGACTACCCGAAGGAACTTACGGAAGAATTGCCCTGCAAAGCGGATTAGCGGTCCAAAGCAGAATCTCCACTGGTGCAGGAGTAATCGATACTGTTTACACCAGCGAACTCAAGGTTGTACTGTTCAACCATAAGGATGTAGACTGCCAAATAAGAATTGGTAATCGCATAGCTCAACCAGTAGTAGAAAAGGTCAACACCTCAGACATGATGGAAGTAGACGACTTGGAAGACACGGAACGAGGAACTGCGGGATTCGGAAGTACCGATATAGTGACAAGATCCTTGATCGTGAAGAAACAGGAACCTAGCATCAGTTACCTGTAGGCTTCAGCTAAAGACAACGAACATTGGTACGATATTTCAGAAGTACCAGAAAAGGTTCTAATGTCAAATGCCATTATCCTGCAAAAAGGCATGAAACAATTCAATCCTGAATTCCTAAGCATGATACAGGCAGCTATCGGATTAGACGCAGCTTGAATGCAATGGAGGGCAGAACTTATTAGGTTACGAGATGAAGGAAAGGATTTCCCCAAGGATTGGACCTTAACTGATGATCTACTATATTATAAGCAAAGACTATTTGTACCAGATAGTCAGATGCTATACACCAAGATCACAGAAGGATGTCATGATGCAAAAGTAGCAGAACATTTCAGAAAAGAAAAAACCTTGGAGATAATCATGAGGGACTTTTACTGGAAAGGACTTGCAGGATGGGTTAACGACTACGTATGATCCTGTGATGAATACCAACATAACAAATCGCCTAGACACGTTAAGTACGGATTATTGCAACCACTGCAAATACCCTATGCAGACTGGGCATCTATCTCGGTGGACTTTATCACGCAACTACCAGAGTCGCAAGGGTGCACTCAGATAATGGTAGTAATTGATTGGTTCACAAAGATGGCACATTTCATCGGACTTTAGACCTTGGCCACGGCTAGGGATGTTGCAAATGTATTCCTGAAAGAAGTATAGAGGCTATACAGCTTGCCAACCGAAATCATCTCGGACATGGACATAAAGTTTGCAGGAGAATTTTGGGAATCCCTTTGCAAAGCGCTGGAAATTAAGCGAAGGATGTTGACGGCATACCACCCTCAAACTGACGGACAAACTGAACATACCAACCAAGTGCTGAAAGGATCCCTTCGAAGTTTTGTCAACCATGATCAGGACGACTGGTATCAGCTATTACCTTTAGCCAAACATGCCTATAACAACTCTACAACCAACGCACATGGGATGTCATCATTCTACGCGAACTACAGATTCCATCCATAGACAGAATGGATGAAGGAGCGCAAAGTTCTAAATCCAGGAGCAACACTCTACGCGAACGGGATTAAGACGATACATGAACAAGCAAGAAGGTCACTAGAAAAGACACAAGAAGGAATATCAAAATATTATGACCGGAAAGCTCGACAACAGTGGGACTTCAAGATCGGGGACAAGGTAATATTAAACGCAAAAAATATTCAGACTCGATGGAAATCAAAGAAGCTAAGCCCAAAGCTATACGGTCCTTTTCAAATCATGGAAAAACGCGGATCACGAGCTTTCAAGCTCAACATATCCGATCGGTGGAACATTCACTCCGTACATCATGTCGCACTATTGGAACCCTACCGCTAGTCAGTTTATGGCAATTGTCAGTGACCCCCTAGAGAGCTGGGAAACATTGACGGCGATCTACAATGGGAGGTTGAAAAAATAGTAAGAAGCGAGATTCGTTCTTACAGGAAACGAGTATGCGGCCATTATCAGAAGAAGCGAGAACTGTGGTACTTCGTTAAGTGGCAAGAGTGTTCAGAAGATGAGAACATATGGGAACCTGCTACCGGTATGGAAAATGCGGAGGAAGTTGTGGAGAATTTTCATAATGAAAATCCGGACATGCTAGGAAGAGCAGAAGTAAGACAGTGAGGAAAAGGTTTTCCTACCATGGCCAAGTAAACGCGAGATGTTTTTTACCCTGACCACACTGAGTCTTAAAATTTATTTAGAAGAAAATATAAAAGTTTATAAGGGTATTCAAGGTGAGGCCTGAAAGGAGAGAGCTCATGTTAGGCATATGGAAATCTGAGACATGTGCACAGACCCACGGTAGGGTAACTGCACACAGACCCTCGATTTACTGGAGTACCAACACCCAGCTCCGGCCCCCTTATGGGGCCCGCACGTCATTAGCGAGATTTCAAGAGTTGTGTCCCATAACTAAAATGTCACATCAATGAATCCCACTTCATAACACCATATACATCGCTACCGTCCGTCCGACCACATGCTGTTCGCAGGATATATGAGAGGGGATCTTTGACGACGTCTAGGAAGTGGAACCCAGGAAATCCGTTGAAGGTGCGTTGAGATACTAGGCTTCAAAGTTAGGTTTCTTAAAACTATGGGCCGAAGGTGACGGGACGTTTTCAACGAAATACTACAAGAGGATGCCCCAATAGCAGAGGCTATTAGGGGTATACCGAATCTATCCATACCCTTCTGAGATCAGCTGTAGGTTGGTTGGTCCCAGTAATATGACCCCTCTACAGATCCCGGCGGACCAAGGGGAAGCATGCTCAGAATGAAAGACCTAGATAAGTCGGAGTCCTTTAAGACATTGACACGTCGGGCTCGGACTTGCGATTGGTACTAGGTGACCCGGCGTGAACTTGATTACTTCATGACCGAAGAGACTACTGGAATAATAGTGAATCAGACTAAAGCAATATAATAGTCTATGCGGATATCTAAGCTAGAGGCCGCTGTTTGGAATAACAAATAGCCCAGTCATCTCAATGGAGGAATACTACCCCGTGACCGCAAAAGGGTGTGATAAGTTTCAGGGTCTAACAGTGTTCGCACTTATAAGATTCTAGACGTTTGCGTATTAAAACCAGAGTGGTACTTCAGAGGCATAGTAGTTAGAAGTAGTCCACGAACACTCAGATGCAGGATATCAATATTGAAGTGCCTCCCGAGCTTTACAGACATCATCAAGCAATGGAGAAGAGATCTTATCTATACAAAATTGTTTACCTCATAAATCTTTACTTTACTTTTACTTTACTGAGACAAGCCTTTTTCGACAGATTCTCCGAACAAAGATTTTGGCCTACGTCCCTCAGTTATACTAGAGATAAGCGTCCGCCTAACAATCGCTATGCCTAGGGTGAGTTGTTTCAGGATCAAAGAGGGGTAGGAGGGGTCATGCACCAGTTGAAGGACCCTTATCGGAGTCGTTTATCATGTCCATATCTTCCTCATTCTGCGGAATAGGGGACTTCCTGCAGGGAGCAGGAGTTGGGGGTCTCGATAAGCATTCTTGTGTGAAAGCTGTGTGGGGGCCTTTGCAGACCGTACACCTTGGGGAGGAGGTGGGGCAGCAGTCAACCACTGCTCTGAGATTCCTGCCCCTTGGGCAGGTGGGGTTCTGATACTGATGTGCCTGTTTTCAGTGGAAGAGGGCACAGATAGGACGAACTGGGTGGTCAATCTTGCACCTTGTTGAGTGGTGGCCAAACTCCCAGCAGTTACGGTACTGAGTGTGGCTGTTAGCCGAGTATGCTCTCTTGATCTTGCATCGAGAGGAGAAAAGGTAAGCCTTGCCCAACATGACGGCCTCATTTTCTGGCACAACCGTGACTATCACAGAGGTGGCCTTTTATAGTAGCCTGGAGTCCTGGTCAGGGTTGAAGTATCGGGCAGAGAAGATCTGGATGTTTTTCATGTTCAGAATGGTGTTGCTGAGAGAATGCAGGAGCTCGTCATCTTCCTCAGGGAGGTAGGCGATCAGAAGAGAGTGTACCGCAAGTTGGACCTCATTGGAGGCAGGACAAAAGGAGAGCCACAGTGCATTGCCCACTGGGAAGGACTGGTTCAACTTGGCCGAGAGCACATTGTAGTAGGGGGTATAGGCAGTTGAGAAGACAAAGGGGGAGAGAGCTAGAAGGGTTACTGCTCTCCTGTCATTGACCCACGCTGAAAAGAATAGTGGGAGAGTGCAGCCCACTTCTCGTAGGATGGAGGCAGCAGAGTCAGTGAAGGAGGTAGCTATAAGATTGGCCTGGGAGTGAGGGAAAGGGGAAGACCTGGGGGAGTAGAAACATCTCTCAGCTGCAAGAAGGCTCCTCGGACCTTTAGAAGGGGCTGAAGGGGCCAAGCCAGATACAACCTGGGCAGCTGAGGGGGTGTTCTTGGCCTTGCTCATCTTACCTTTCCCCTTCTGTCTAGAGGAAACAGCCTGAGCGAAGGTGGGGGTGCCGGACTAGACCAATGACTTAGGAACAGGATGAAATTCTGAGAGGGGAGGTACTTTCTGTCTCTGTAGGTCTGAGCCTCTCAGGAGCAACAGAACTTTGCCGCATAAGCGGCAGTATTTCCATACCATTTTTGGTCCTTGGTGCTGTAGCAGGGGACGTTTGTGTCACCACCCTCCTCGTAGAGGGGGGACAACTGATCGGCCAGGGTTCTAGTGGGGGTGGATGGAGCCTTCTCCTTACCCTTCTGAGAAGGAATGAGCCTACCCATACTGGTGTTCAATGGGACAGGCGTGGGTTGTTAGGGTGGGGGCAGTTGGTGGCGTGTTGGTTGGAGGAGGGGTGGGATCAGCCGGGACGTGAAGTTCTTTACAGCCGACTGGAGGGTGGAGAGCCCCATGGCTGTCATGTTGCTTTGGGCAGGGGGTGCAGGAGGGTGTGGAGCTTTGTCCTTGCTTGAGTGGAGGTCGTCAACTAGGCCAGAGAGGTGAGCAACTTCCAGTACCAGTTCATCAATTTGAGAGGAGAGGGCCCTGCAGGCCAAAAGAGAGGTGCAGAGAAACAGGAGGATGACAGCCTCCTCGGGGGAGAGGTCATCAAGCTCGCCCGAACTGATGTTGGGAAAGAGTTGGGGGGACACTCCTTCCTCTGACGAGGATCTTTCGAGTAGCTCAAGTAAGAGGGAAATATGGGGATGGATTCCAGACAGTAAGGAGTGCTCAAAGAGGAAAAGGGGAACTGCAGCCATTCCTGTCATGACAGGGAGTCCTTAGCCTGAAGGTCTTTTAGAAAGGTGAAGACGTATGGGCACACCGGACACTGATGGTGTTGAGAATGAGGTAGAAATGTAGGGGGGGGGAAATAGCGGAAGAGGAGCGTGGCAATGTCCAATATCCTATCATCTTTCTTATATAGTCTTATCTTCATGCCCCACCAATAAATCAAACAACTATGAGTTGCAATTGCAACTCATACACTAACCTAAAATAAAAGTCATATGACTTCATAACTTCTCATAAATATAAACTATATGATCTCTAAATAAGTCATGTATGTGAAATAACATATCCTCTTGCACAGCCCTCTTGGTCATGTGTATAGCCTCTGCGACCTCCAAATAAGTCTGGTATATGAAAGTAACCCATAGTACACAGCCCCCTTCGTCTTGTATATAAGCCACATGACCTCCAAATAGATCATAATATTATTAGATACTACTCATACCGAGGTTGTGGCTCAACAGAACCTTTTGTAGCTCAACACAACTTTTTTGTGGCTGTGAAATAGTGGTACTTTGACTCCAATTTCAATACATGTAAGTATAAAATAGAATATTATATTCAATAAACTTTAGGTAGAATCTTAAGCTACAGTGATTAGTGTTCGTTACGGGGCCTCCGGGGCCCCGAAAAACACGGGCCCCCGGGCCCACCCCCCCCGGGCCCACGTAATGGCGGGGCGCCCGCGGGCAAAACCCGCCCCGCCCCGCCCCGTAACGAACTCTAACAGTGATCCATTCACCTTTGATGACAATATTGCATGAAGCTAGAAAGTTTGATCAAGCCATAGAGCTCCATTAAGCATCAATGAAATATTAGACTATAAGGCTCTATTCAGACATCCAATTACCTTATCCTACAAGGTTATATTAAACTCTAAAGTTATCTTGATTTACTAGTAGTATTTAGATCTGGTATTGTAAAGTTATATTATAGAGTTATAAAATTCCTTTCTGCTGTAAAGTTACATTGAGCCACAAAGCAACGTTGAGCCACAAATTTGACTCTCAGAAAAGTTGTGTTGAGCCATAACCTTGGCACGAGTAGAGTTGAACTTGAGAATTCCAAAATCCATCTAACATATCTAAAACCTTTTGCCCTATACAAATACAGGCATTACATGGGTGCACCCACATTAGTCCACGCTTTAAACGCTTTGCACCATACATATAGACCTTTTGAGTATTATATCATATTAGGGTTATGACCGCCATAGCTATGGGCAGAGAGGGAGGGGGCGGGGTCAGAGAGAGCAAAGGAAGGCGAGATCAGATTAGATCTTTTAAATCATTACATTTGCCTCCCCCGGTTTGGTTCATCACAGAGGCCTAACGCGATGTCCGGCAGAATGGGTAACTTGCGTAAAAAATACCAGGGTACTCAAGTAAAGTATATGCTATTTCTAGTGAGTACAAGTGTCTAGTCCATCTTCGGATGCGGACGGGACGGACGGGGGTGCGTGGGAGGATGCCCGTGAGGGACGGGCGGGCCCTACAGGTGCTTCAAGAGGTGGAATGTGCCAGGTTCATACCGGCGACTTCAAGTGACGGTCGGGCGCTGAGGTCGTCCTCCTAGACGGGAGTCTTGCCAAAGGACGGACGTCGCTGCCCTACGGCTTGAGATACAATGGACGAGACGGCCGGGGCGCTTACCGTAGGATTACTGGATTTTTCCAAACAATTACTGGGGATCCGGCGTTGCCGTGGCCTAAACCATGCCATGATTTCGTAATACCTTTGGAATGGGCAAGCGCAAAACTGAAGTTGGCATTCATTTTCCCCGTGGAAAGCATGGAATATACTCTACTGTTTTTTTATCGCAAAGAGCGCTGTACGTGTTGCAAAACTTTGAGTTGGTGTGAGTATATTTTTTGGAAGCATTGTACGGCAGGGCTCTTTCAAGTTTTGAGCGAGTGAGAGTATATGAAGACAAAGTATCTGGTTTGGATTGATTTTAGCGGATGCTTGGCTGGGGGTGAATACCTGTTGGAGACGAGGTCGATCCTTGTGCCTGTGCGGATTGTGGGTGAGGGGCTATCGGGGCAACAACGATGTGTAAGTAGTGTAGCTTAGGCTCAGCGAGGTGTCAGGCCTGGTTGATCTTGTATTCCTCCCCAGATTATGGAAGGTTTAAGGAAGAAAGAGAGTATCAAATGTATTGGTTACATCAAAGTGATGGAAATAGGAACCCATAGCCATAATTCAAACCCTTGCCATCAAGCGAGAACTGACTTATTGTGGGTCATATGTCCTCGGGGTGCAAATGGTATAGCCCAACTCCCCGGCAGGGATTTATTGCAAACTTGGCAGTTACTGGGCCATCTGCGATAGTTCCGCTAGTTCCACGGGGAACACGGGTCGGTATACCGGTGTCTGTTGCTGGTCGGGTGTGTTTGGGGTGTTGGGGCTTTAGGCTTAGCGTTTGGCCCTTTCAGGTTCATGAGCAATTCCTTAAGAAGCCTCGGCCGGGCCAAAATCAATTGGTTAAATTCGTTTGTCGGTCGTAGCAACTCCAACCTCCAACAAGCATATTGCACCAGAAATTTCAGAATCGGATCGAAGCTGGGAAGGTTATCATAAGCATAACCTATCACCATGATGAGGCCAGGCGCATCTTTTTTCTTTTTTCTTGGCTCGGAACGACTGATCTCGGTGTAAATTTTCGATTCTGCGAGCCGCTTTAAGATGGGTATGTGGAATTTATCTGAGAATATGCAGAGCTGGAGGTGTTTGTGAAGGCTCTGCCATGGGTCTTGTTTAAGTTCGGCGTGGTTTCCCGTGCTAGCAAGCGGTCTGCCGACCTTCTGGCCGTATTCTCCAGTGTATGCCCATTCGATGAAAAGCGTGACCGCTTCTTCCCCCACATCTGGTAAACGTATTATGCAGTCGGCGCCCTCTCTCATGTCATTGTTGACACGAATGTTGAGTTCTGGTAATATGCTCGCGAGAAGTTTTTTATGTATCACCATTTTCTTGGGAACTCGCCCGACGTATAATGTGGCGGTTCCGCCAAACAGAAAGCTAATAAACAAGGGTTAGTCGTGGGGATAAATAGTGCAATCCGGGAAAGTGGGGAGCGTTAGACTAACTCTTTGTATTCCGGGAAGTGCTTAATTGTGGAACTATCAGGCATGGGTTTTCCGGGAGGGTTAGGAGTCCTGGCGAGAGGAACCTGGACGGCAATAGAACACTGGTTAAAACCTGTGGGCGAGTTACCGCATTAACTGGCAAGAACTGGTGGAAACTCCTGCGTTGACATAAGAAGCAACTGTAATGAAACTTACAATTGCGTCAAAGTAAGAGCCCAAACAGGTTTAGTCCTCGCTATACAGAATCAGGATATGACGTTTTGTTGCGATCTTGAGACCGAGCGGCAATCAAAATCTTGTCTGAAAATACTAGCGTATAGTTGTAAGAGTGAGATGTGGGCGATGATAAAGGAGGATGTGGATTGGCAATGAGGTGGAATTCGGCTTTATATAAGTAGAAAAGTGGCTGATAAGTGTGCCTTAAAGCCTATCTCATTCGTATACGGTAACTCTATGCTATGGCCAGGCTGATTTTATATAGGGAAAAATACCTGGTACTCCATGAGCTCTCTGAGGCAAAGCCACTGAAAAACATCCGAATTAGGGAGCTAGGGAAATTGCATGCTATGCTAGTCCATGGGATGTCGATAAGTGTGTTCGCATTGCAATTTAGCTACCGAAGCGGGTCCAAATAATAAGCTATTCCTTCATCTGTATTTTTCACTTTTCGGTTCCCTAGAATATTTCAAGATCGGGGATAGTTCAAGATATGTTTGGATACAACTGCTCCGTTCCGTTTCGTGACCGTTTCTGCCGTAGAAGTGATCAACTAACGGGAGGAAACGTTCACTTTGTATGGGGCATCGGAATGGAACCGTTGTATCCAAATAGAGCCTGAGAAGTGCAACAGTCATGCAGATGTTTTCTACTGGCCAGGTCAGAGCAAGAGCCCCCAACCATACTCCCTTTTGGTAACAGTTTCCATTCCCTGCAAACTCAATCATAACCACAGTGCCCAACGGCTACCGTATTAGGAAATCTTTAGTGAAGACAGTGCTATAGCCTTTATGAGACCACCAGGGGGAGCTTTTTGGTAATCTCATGCTCGCTGAGTACACTGCTGGCATCAGATTTGACAACTAAAAACACAGATGGTGACATTTTTTCATAATAATATTATGTACTCGGGTATCAGGTGCCGAAAGATTACCAGCACGCCTTTAGCACCGATATCGGGTTCCCCCATATGTAATCAAACCTTTAACTTGCTGCAAAAACTGGATTTAACTCCTGGGCGTACTAGATCTGAGGGAAGAGGAGAGGTCCGAACGAACAAAAGAAGGCGAGATCAGATTACTTGTAGATAGAATACTAAGTGAATATGTGGGGAACCGTGACAGTGTGTGGGCAAGAGTGAGAGGTATGGTAAAAAAAAAAAAACTTCGTTCGCTTTAACCATTCATCTAAACTAACGGTAAAGACAGCTGTATAAGTAAAACATAATCAAGGCATTCCTGATCCTTCCATAGATCACCCCACCTATCTCTATGTCTCCACACATGCCTCCATCCCTCCGCACACTTCCGTGATATTAAAGGAAAGACCTGTCCGGAGGATCTACTCTGTAAATCTCTGAACCTCCACAACTGATCTATCAAACTTCTGAACTCTCTGCCAGACTCCCCAAACTTCCACAATCTACTCCGATCAATAAACACCCATCTAGAACCTTCAAGGCTCGCGTGATGTCCGGCAGAATGGGTAGCTTTATGTCAGGTACCAGAGTACCCGAGTGCAGAACTTGCTCTTTCCGAAAATTATTAGGAATCGGGCGTTTTCTGAGGCCTAAACCATGCCACGGTTTTCGGAAACCTTTGGAGTGGGCAAGCGCAAAACTAAATTCGGAATTCCCTTTTCATGTGGAAAGTATGTAATACACTTTACTGTTTTTTGTATTTGTATTTTTATCATTTTTTGCAAAGAGCGCTGTACGGTACCGTATATTGGGCAAACCTTTGATTTTGGAACTATAGTTTTTGGGAGCACAGCACGGCGTGACTTGTCGATATCTACTCCGGACGCTTTCGAGTTTCAAGTGGTTGAGTGAGAATTTATGGAGACAAACTATCTGGTGTGGATTTGTTTATTGGCGGATGCTTAACTGGTGTTAGAAAAGCGGAGATAGTAGTGTCGGGAATCCAGTGTTTGCAGGAGGGAAGAAGCCGCAAGTAGCTTCAGCTACGGTGGAACAGGAGGGAAAAAGTGGAGAGATGAAAGTCACAATTATTCAAAGCAGGTTGGCTGTTTGGTTCAAAGATGAAGAGATGATTATTTCCCCTGAGGTCCAAAGAAGAAAAGAAGAAGTGCCCGGGCCCCGTGTTTGAAAGAAACCTGCTCCGCTTTGACAACTGGTACCGCACAGTTGGGCGATTAAGCACCAACTCTCCACCTATATGCAGCCACTGGAGATGAATGATTTCCCGGAGACGAGGCCAGCCGTTGTGCCTATGCAAACCATGGGCGGTCGCCGCGACAGAGACAAAGGCGCAGCCCACCCGCGCGAGCGCCGTGGACCAGGCCCTCCCGCCCCGCACAACGCCGGGCCCTACAGCCCCACAGCCCCTACACTCTTGCCCGGGTTATAGAAGGTTACGGAAAGATGGAATTAAATGTATTCACTACATTAAAGAGACGAAAAATCAGGACTCCTAGCGACAACCAAAACCCCTCCCACCGATTGAAAACTACCCGATCATGGGAAAAACGTTCGCGAGGCGCAAACGGCACCTGGCAGCACCTGGGGGGGACTTCGCTGCAGTATGGGCTGCTATCGGGCCCCACTTGCATGCAAGTCAGTACCCTTTTCGTCTTTTGTTCTTGCTCACCCATGTCAAGTGCGTCTGAGGATCCCTAGACGTGGGCTTAATACCTGACCCTTTCAAGGTCACGAGCAATTCCTTCAGAACCCCTGGCCGAGCTAAAAGCAATTCGGCAAGCTCAGCTGTCCCCCGTAGCAACTCAAATTTCCAAGAAGCATATTGTACCAGATATTTCAGAACTGGATCCGAGCAAGGAAGGTTATCAAATGCATAATCAATCACCATCATAAGGCCAGTCGCATCCCTCATGCTCTTTGGCTCGATGGGGCTGATCTCGGCATGAAATTTCGATTCTGCGAGCTGTTTCAAGATGGATATGTTGAATTTGTCTGAGAATACACAAAGCTGAAGGTGTTTGCGAAGGCTTGGCCATGGATTCGATCCCGGTTCTGCGAAAGTTCCTATGCCCGAAGTTGGTGTGCAGTCCTTGCGGGTGTATTCTCCAGTGTACGCCCATTCGATGAAATCCATGAGTGTATCTTCCTCCTCATCTGGTAAACGTATTATACCCTCGATGCCCTCTTTCATGTCGTTGTTGACGTGCTTGTTGAGTTCTGGGGATATGCTTGCGAGGAGTTTTTTATGCATCTCCATTTTTTTGCGATCCCGCCCGACGTGCAATGTGATGATTCCGTCCAACAGAAAGCTAATAAACAAAGGTTAGTCATGGAGCCCAAGTAGTACAATCTGGAAAAGCAGAAAGTATTAGCCTAACTCTTTGTACTTTGGCGAGTGCCTAGTTGCGAGAGTAGAGAGCATCTTGCTAGAAGGGTAAACCGCCGTGGTGAGGAGATCTTCTAGTGGGTGGTTGTCGAATATTCGTTAGAAAACTGTGGTGAGAGCTCATATGAGCGTGAGCGAAAGAGGGTAAGGGTTGGCGGTGAGATTAACTCTTAAATCAGTACTCGAGTAGCAAGGGCGTGCGCTAAGTACGAGTACAATACCGCACTCCCCTACATCGCTGAGGGATCGCACAATTTCCACGGGACTCAGCCCCAAACAGGTGTGGAAGGAGGTGAGCCTAAGGCTTCCAACATTGGTAAAACCAGGAAACCTGCACGACATCTCGATCTGTGTGCCTAAGGGCTTGCTATTTAGAGGTCTCCTCCATCATTTTAGGGTAGGCAGGCCGGCAGACACGGCGTCAGGCATGCCACCGTAGTAGAGCTGGTATTGCGACTTTAGAAGGTCTTGGGAACAAAAGAAAATTGATTTTTTTTTTTTTCTTTCTGTTATGCCTTGGGTAGTAACTTTAAGCGCTACCGTTAGATTTTGCGTAATTGGTTGCGATCGGTGATGATCACTACATTTCCAGACCGTTGGTGTTGGCGACTCATAGCTTATGAGATGACTTTCTGGCTGCTGCGGCAATTATCTAGTGACACCGAAGGGTGCACTTTGGGATAAAAAATTCTAACGTATCTATTGGACCGGGAAGCGGATCAGACGGTGGAAGTGGAATCACTTAAAACACACACCAAAAATGTCGAAATTTAAAAATCTCAATTAACGCATGACGCTTGGAAGTACCAAATACAACAGTGTAGGAGGAGGTACCGGTATGATATCCCAGATACAACATTATACTATATTTACCCTTTTTTTGAGCTATAATAAATTCGGAGGTTTTTTTTTGTTGTTACGGAAACCTTTCCTAGAGTGAGGATTGAAGCAAAATTCACATGCTATACAAAGTGATTCATTTCTGCGTCTGATCCACTTCCCAGTCGAATACCTTAAATTTAACAGTGCATTCATTCACCTATTGGCAATGCACTGAATCCAGCCTGATGAGGGAACACGCCGTGGAATTTTATTCACTTTCTCCTGCAGGCGGTATGTATTATATAGCTCGCGGGCACATACCGTGATTGGTGTATATTGCAATCCACACCTTGGGGTAGAACTCAGATATAATACACTGCGTAGCCTTAGGGGATGATTTCCATCGAGGCTGAGGTTTGCTATCAAACCAGGCTTATCTAGCGAGATGCAGTTCGGGTCTAGAAGGAATGCTTAACTTATGATTGGGGGGGCAGGGGCCGGTTGGACGGTGTAGTATGACACCGAGGGTTGGGCCCTTTTTCCGGGCGGAATGCAGAGGAGCAGAGCGTACTGTCTCTGGCAGGTGGGTATTATGTGGTGCAAAGCTTCAAGTTGGAAAAATCCAGTTCTGGGAGGCACCTTAAGTTACGGCATGGCCTGTCTATCCGGAGCACCGGAGGTCTGGGCTCAAAAACAGGCTGAGGACGTACAAAGGCAGAGGATGAGATGAGAGATGTTTCCGCTGGTATATGGTAGGTTGGAGGCGTACGCTTTGTGGAGGCAAAGCTAATTCTTACGCTTGTGTGAATTACGGCAAAGATGTCGCCGACTTGCCACAAGAAAGAGTCAAGTCAGTGGATTGATTTAGGTAAAGACCGGGGCTCATCCGCTGCATTCAACCTAAATTGTGGCATAAAGGCCCAAAGCGCTAATAAAATAAACGCATCCTAACCTTATCGAATGTCCTCCGATCCTACAGTCCCCCTGGTATGGGACCAACCGCGCATCCTCTCACAAAATAAGAAAGGCAGACAGAAAAGAAAAACACGACCGGTAAACACCAAAACAAAAAAATAACTGTCACGACAAATCCTCTCAATTTTCCCTCAGCCCAGCCTCTTGAGAGCAAGAGGGTATACTGCGCAACCCTTAGCCACGAGAAAGAGTATAAGGTGTCTTTATTATAGTAAGGAAATGCAGATCAATAACTCGTAATCAGTGTCCGGACGCTTGTCGTCAAGCAAGGACTGGCCTGCTTCCTAAGCCTACCAAATTCACAAGCAATTCCTTCATGAATTCTGGCTGAACTGATATGAGTTGAACAAATTCATCTCTCCCGCGCAGGAACCCCCATTTCCAAGAGGCGAATCTGGCCAGGAATTTCGGAACCGGGTCTGAGTCTGGGAGGTTGTCATAGACATACTCTATCATCGAAATCAGGCCGGTCGCATCAGCCTTGTCCGTTACGTCGACCGGGTTGATCGCCTGGGAGAATTTTGACTTGGCGAGCAGCTTTAAGGTTGGTATGTTGAATTTGTCCGAGAACACGTAGAGTTCAAGGTGCATGCGAAGTCTGGGCCATGGATTCGCTTTTACTTGTGTCTGGGTCCCCGCGGGGGGAACCGGGACCATGGGACGCAGCGAATTGTCCACAATGGTGTAATCCCCAGTGTATGCCCATTCGGTAAAAAGTGTGAGCATACCTTCTCCCTCCTCCGGAAAATGTATGACACCCTCGATGCCCTCTTTCATGTTGTTGTTGACGTGCTTATCAAGCTCTGGGGATATGCTTGCGAGGAGCTTTTTATGCATCTCCATTTTTTTGCGATCCCGCCCGACGAACAATGTAACGGTCCCATCAAACATAAATCTAGTAAACAAAGGTTAAAATCAGACTCAAGAGGCAAAATTTCGACAGCAGGGAGCATTAGCCTAACTCTTTGTACTTTGATGAGAGATTAGCTACGGGACTCTTTGACATGGCGGAATCAGGCTACAATGAAAAGGTCTCGCCGGTAGTTGAATGTGCCTTGGGGGTCGCTGAGGGGGGAGTATAGTTGTAAGAGTAGAATCCAAGTGTAAATGCCGTGAGTTAATAGTGAGATAGTATATCAATATATATATCCGCAAGGAGATGTACGGTATTGTATGCCTTAAATTGTACAAAGTGAGTTTATGTTCGCCTTACAGCTTAGCCACAAGAGTGTGGCCCAACGGGGTAAAAGAATTGTGACATCAGCTTGGCAGTCCCCCCAGCGCCAAGAGTTGATCGCCGCAAGTACTTGTACTGTACTCGAGTATTGAAGGGAATTTGTCAGGGCAGGGGGTTAAGAGGAACTTTTAACGACAACAGTTCAGCATTTGTACGCCAGAGGTACGTACGACACCTCCCTCTCGGGCCACCCAGGCGGGGCGGTATTATAAGTTACCTTCTAAAACTAGGTTTGAGCCGTCTATCGCTTGAGCCGCTCTATCATCGGGTAGGGGGATAAATAGGGCCTCCAATTGTCAATATCTAAGCTTCCCATGAAACGCACCACCAGAGAAAAAGCAGGGAAGTGATTTCTTGTTTCGATTCGTTAGAAAAGATCTCGAGAGCTGTACTGTACGAGGGAGTGCAATACTTGTAGTCATCTGTGTCACTCGCCGCAGCAGTCTGTGGTCAGTTTCAAGGGAGGAAAAGTGTGGTTCTAATCTCCCGGGATCCCTAGGTGGGGCGATTACGGTATCGGCAGCCTTATAAATCACCAATGCCGGTATCCAACATCTCCGAGACAAAAGCCTCCACAAACTCCCCGCAATCGCAAAAGCGTCTTGTGCTTTAAGATTATATCTCTAAAAGGGGCAGGGAACCCGTTGATTCATCAGAAATTCAATTCACCATGGTGAACGTCTTAGTTCTAGGAGGCAATCCACACCGAACGCCCCCCCCCTCCCCCGCCCGATATTCTCTCATGAATTAACCTTGAACTAACCTACCCCACCCCCAGGGCATGGTAAAATTTCTCAAGCAATCTCCAAAGTCCTGGCCCAGAAAGGGCACCAAATCACCTCTGTCATCCGCGACCCATCCCAATCCTCTATGGTTGAATCTCTCCACAAAAGCGTCACCCCGCTCGTCTCCTCCTTGGAAGAATCTACCCAATCTAGCATTCGAAAAAATATGGAGAACATCAATTGGGTCGTCTGGTCCGCCGGCGCTGGGGGTAAAGGTGGTCCTCAAAGGACCAAGGCCGTTGACGAGATTGCTGCGAAAAAGTACATCGACGCAGCAGCGGAGGCTCCATCCGTCGATACATTTTTAATGGTGTCAGCTTCGGTCGCGAGAAGGGCACCCGCAAGTTGGTGGGATGAGAGTGATATTGAGACTTATAATAATGGCTGGAACACTATTGGGGTGTATTGTGAGGCAAAGACTGTTGCCGATGAGTATTTATACGAGGTTGGTAGGAAGTGGGGGATTAGGGATATCTGCCTTAGGCCTGGGAGGTTGAGTGATGACCCGGCAACTGGATTGGTATCCCTGGGGAGGTGTAAAGCTACTGGAGAAGTTGCGAGGGAGGATGTGGCCGATGCAGCGGTTAGGCTCTTGGAGAGTGATGTCGTTGGGGGATTGTGGATTGATATGATTGGCGGGGATAAGAGGGTTGAGGAGGAGGTATCAAGAGTGGTTCGGGATAAGGTCACTGCGAAGGGGTGATAAAATTTAGGTAGCGTGCTTGTGCAGGCTTCACTCCTACTTCCTACACGGAAAATATCAACGTAGATTACCGGTATTAGAAGCTGTTTAAAGGCTTAGACTAAGTTACATTCTGAGTGCATATAGGAAGGCTCCCAAGGCTTCTAACTGCTAGGATAAGTACGGCTTCCAGTTGTGCAAGATTTGCTCAATTGACAGCACAAAATGAGACCCTATTAACTAACCCATCAGACAATCGACGAAATACAACCAGGATGGTAATTAGCACTGCGAGATGCCGATGATTTACGGATAGTTGAACGCTGGACTGCGGGGACTTTAAAGACCTCATCGCGCATGGCACAACTAATGCGGGGAAGCGAATGCCTCCCTCCTTTCCCACCCAACTCATGCCCTCCACTGTCATTGGGCTGCCCCACATTCGATTCGGTTCCCAGCCAACACGCCCTGGTCGATTATTAGTCTCGTGGAACTATGATACTCGAGCACTACTCCACTGTGAGCCTGGGCCATAGATCGCCCCCAGTTGATACAGACTATGGCCATCTCCTCCCATCGCCAAAGTGTGGGGCACCGGCAAGTCCCGCGATTCCCGCCGAGCCTCACACACCACAAGCGGTCCGTGCGCGCAAATCCAGACGATGATTCCCCGCTAAATTGCACGCCCAGACAAAGCTTATGCGCTAGCAAGTAAGGGTCTAACAAAACCCCAACCCCACCCCGGAATAAGCAGCCCACGAACGGCAGAGTGGGATCCGGCAAGATGAGCACAGTCAATACAATAAACGCCTTATTGGAGGATCCGAGAAACGACGTTACTGTCATCGTCTCGATATTGGAGAGGTTGAAAGCTGAAGGGGGGAATGGGTTCGTGAAAGGGGCTGAGAAGTGTGGTGATGCTTGTCGGCAGGGTAAGCTCACCCCACCGGCTTTCTCAAGTTTACCGAGGGAGACGTTTTATATGGGTGGAGGGAGCTAACCGCTGTGGTGGGGTAGCCGAGTGGAGGCAGATACTAGGCGACAGCGGGATTTTGGGACTCTTTCTAGATCAGCTGGACCAAGAAGTTGATCTTCTACTCGGCCGACAGATATTTCGGGTTATTGCAAATTCGATTGCTGATAATGGTATGGATTTGGGTGCTTCTAGCTACCATTTACGTGTGAAGATGCTGAGAGGCAATGGCGATGAACAGACGAAAACCGGCAGAGGTTGATAGACCACCCAACTGCTCTCAAGACTGTCCTTTCTCTTGTTAACAGCGAGGATTTGTCTATGTTTGCCGTAGCGACATTACAAAATCTCACTCTTGATAATGGTAACTTGCCTTTTAACCGATAGAAAGACTAAGACAGGCGCTAACCATTGAGGAGAGGCCGCACAGTTGAAGGTTATTGAGGGGGGCGGAGTGGAAATGCTCATGGGAGTAGTCGGCGCCGGAGGTGATGGCTCGGTAGATATTCAAGTTCCCCTTCGAGTCTTAGAACTCTTAGTACCTCATGGTCCCTCCATCCGTCCACCCCGCCCCTTCCTAGTTACTAACACAATCAATAGACACCGCCAAACAAGCCACCCCCCCAACATGCATCAGACCCCTCCTCACAAAGCTTTCCACTGAAGTCACCTCTATAGACGACCGCATTCTCCTCCTCACAATCCTAACCACCCTACTCACTCACCCACCCCTGCAACTCGCCATCCTAGAGCAAAACCAATTCCCTCTCTTCCTCCAAGCCTTCGAAATGACCCATTCTCTCCTCTTCGACCCAACCCTCGACATAAACGACCGCAAGCGCCTTTTCTCTGCCAAGTCCCCACTGATGGACAATATAGCTGACATTTCCTGGAAACCCACATTCCTAACCACATACCCACTCTCGTCCGCACCCATTGCCAAAATCCTCACCTGGCTCTCCGCGAGCAACGAACCCCATCGCTACGACAAAGTGATTGCCGCATGCCTAGTCTTCGGAAATGTAACGCAGTCCACAGAAGTATGTCGGGAGCTGATACATACTTACGCGCTCCACAAGACGCTATTTTCAGTGATTCACAGTGCAGTGGAGGGGTATGAACAGAGCAAGAAGGAGCTCGACTCGCTCCCGGAAGAAGTAAGACTAGACAGCGCCGGTGCTGGGAAAGGTGGGATATACCTCTCCCTCCTGCACAGCGCAATAGGTGTCCTCAGGAACTTTTCCGTGCCAAAGAGCGAGAAGGCCATTCTCGCCGATGCCGGCGCGCTCGATGCCATCCTAGCGGCAGTAGGGATGGAAGGTGTGGGCGTCGGTCAGGTCTGGTATTCCGCTGCCGGACTCGCACGACTATTGTGCGTTGATTGTGTAGAGAATTGCAAGAAAATTACCTCCCCCCGCGAGGCCGGCGAAGCAACCTGTCTGGAGAAATTACTACAAACATACACGCAAGCAGAAGAACTTCCCACAAAAACCGAAATCGCCCGCATGATCGTCAGCATTCTCCGCTGCCTCTCCTCATCGCCCCAAGATCCCCCTGCCGCCTACCATCCTGGCCTGGCGCGTCCGCTGTGGGACATGGTCCTGCAGGACAAGTGGGCTGTTGTCCGCAGCGAAGGGCTGCTGGGGCTGGCTCTATTGGCAAAAGGCTCCGGAGCGGGGGAGCTTTGGCAGGAGTGGGGGGACAAGGAGTGGGAGGTTGTGGATAAACTTGACGGGAGAGATTTGGAGAATGTCGGGGTGATGGTTGTTAATTTTAGGAATGGAGAGTGCGCGGACGTTATTGCGGGGAATGAGAGGGTGGAGGGGTTGCTAGGAAAGTGTCTTGCCGGGAAAATGGCTGAGATGCGGGTTGAGGAGGAATAGGTAATCATAGCTGTTAGAATAGTATCACGAATTATCACTCGAGGATCAGATGGCACGGGATGTATTGTTGAAAGTGGAGGTAGTGTGATCGGACCGAAGGTTTTACACGCTGAAGTGGAGAGACTTGAGGAAGCGAGGGTAATTGTGTATAATGAGTATGGCATGCACAGTTTGGAGTAAAACGCAGTTGTCATAAAGGCGATAACAAGAGCCAAAGTGATTTACATCGAAGATAGGGTATGATAATAATAAAACAAAACAGAAAGAAGAAGAAAAACTCTAAACTCTATTCATATGATAATATCATAATAATAATTATCATACCATCGCCAATATTATTATTATTTTTATTCCAAAATATATTATAATACGGTACCAACTGGAAAAGTAAAAAAGTAAAAAAAAAAGTAATAAAGTAAAAAGAATTAGATCAAAAAAGTTTTCGTTTTGTTCGACACCCTTCCTCCAATCCAGAAATTGGCCCAGCGCATTACTAAAAAAAAAAAACTCGCATAATATAACGAACGTGTGGGATTTTTTTTTCTTTTTTCTTTTTTTTTTTTGGTAAAATATCATTCTTGAAATTATGTATTCCCATTTCCTGAATATTAGTGTGTAGTACTGTACAGTACCTTTTCGTAATAATTATCAAGCTACATGCAAGATTTAAGCCGTTTTCACACCGGTTTTTACAATCGTGAATAAATTTCCATTGTATAGGTGGTGTTTATGGGGTGTCTTTGGCGGTGTGCAGTCTGGATTGTGGTGGTGGTGGCTGGGGGGGGGGGGGAATAGATTTTTATTTGATAGGAGGTTGGGTATTGTGCCTTCATTGCGCCCGAGATATCTATGTGGGATAAGTCGTGACATCTACAGAGAAATACTAGAGGAGAAGAAAAGAAGAGAAGAAAAGACAAGAAAAAAAAAAAAAGAAAAAAACTAAATATCCAACGGCCCATACCCCCTCTCCCTCACCCCCTCCTGCACGGCATCAATCAATTCCCCAACCACGCCTCTCCACCCCTCATCCACTTCCTCCTCCCCTTCCCCTTCCTCCTCCTCTTGAAACCCCTCCTCGACGATCCTCCTAATAATCCTACAAGCAGTACTAGCCTTCTCCATATTCAGCTCGACGACAACGAGCCTCTTCAGGAAGCTTTTGACGAGGTCTACATCCCTCCTGTCCGGCTGCCCGCCTTTCGCCACCGCGAACCACCCCTCCATCATATCCCTAATCTCAGCGATATTCCCCACGGGGATGCGCTCGGGGCCGAGGTAGCGCTGGCGATCCAACGGGGGGAGAATGACTGCGTTCGCGAGACGTTGCTGCAACGCGGCGGCTTCGCGCATGGACTTCTCTTGCAGGGCGAGGTGCGCTGTATGGTGCTTTCGGGCTTCGGAGATTACGTCTTGCTGGGTCTCCACGTCGAGCGTTTCGAAGAGGGGTTTGTTGACCTGGCCGGTTGTGAACAGCCAAGAGGAAACGTCAATGCCGTTTGCGTCAAGGATTTTCTTAGCGGCGGCAACGGGGGCGGCAGCAGAAGACGGGTTGGCGGCGGCGGGGAAAAGGTTTTTTTGCTGCTGTTGTTGTGCGGGCATTGTTTTTCGGCGTTTTGTTGGTGTTGGTGGGCCTTTTTTGGACCAAGGGAGGTGGCGGCCTTTGCGTGGGCTTTGCGGGGGTGCGGAACGGAGGAGTTGCGCTGCTGCTGGAGGAGAAGGGGGAGGGCGTTGCTGCTGTTGCTGCTGTTGGCGGTCTTCCTCTTGCATAGCGAGATAAAGGGCTTTGTCCTCCTTCGACATTTCCTTCCATACCTCGGCGTCGACCTGGGAGTTCGGGAGAAGATCCAATTCTAGGTCTTCCACTTCTTTGCCCGCTTCCTCTCCTAGTCCTTCATGCTGACGAAGTAATTGTGCCTCCGCCCCTTCCCCCTGAGCCTGCTTTTGACGTGCAGCTTCCTCCCGTATGCTCTGCCTTATTTCTTCTAATACATCAGGGTCCACCTGAGAGGGTATGAGAAATTGCGACATCGGTGGACTGTGTGGAGGTGATGGTGGCTGAGGCCTTTGTACTGGGTGTAGTGGTGGTTTCGGCTTCTGTAGCTGCTCCTTCCTTGCTCCCATCTTTGCAAAGGCATCAAAAAGTGTGGTGGGCCTGGGCTTGACATAGGGCACAATTCGGGGTTTCTGCACCGGAGGCAGAGGTGGTGATGGTGGTGGGGGAAGGGGTGGGGGAAGGAAAACATGATTGTCATTCCTCTCCTCGCCAGCTCTCTTTGAGAAATCGAGTTTTGTCTGACTACTATGTGCCTTGGCTGTTTCAAGATTTGCAGCGCTGAGTCCAATGCCTCTGAGTTCCCCGGGGGATATTTGAAAAGACCTCAACATCGCGACCGTTTCCTTCCCCATAATTTCCTTTTCCGAGGTAGCGGCTCCTAGGGAAACGCTCTTGTTGACTGTATCGCAAGATCCATGTCCGAGGTGCTTCGAAGTCATCATTGGCGCACCGGCGGCCCGCTTCTTAACCTGCAGATATAGCTTCTTCGCCTTGACCATTTCCTTCTCCATCCTGCGCTGAAGCAATCCCGCAATATCCATTACAAACTTATCTGCCTGGTCCTGGGTGACAAAGCGAACGCCATAGTTGACGTCGACAGAGATAGTTTTCCTCTCAGAAGCATCCTGACCAACAAGCGTATCGTCTATCCCCCGACAATACCTCCACAGCTTCTCCCCCGTCTTCTCCCCCAGCTCTACTTTCAATCTCTCCTTGCTTATTCCCTTAACCAGACGGACCGTATCAGCCTTGAAATGCTCCTCGACCTTCTTAGTAATGTTGTAACCAAAACCGGGCAAGTCCCGAACTCGTATATCGTCCAGAAACTGGTCAATCTCTTCCTCCCTGACAATGTACATTCCTGCGGGCTTCGCCTTACGCATCGCCAGTTTTGCCAGGAGCATGTTTTTTCCTATTCCAACGGATACTTCGCATCCGCCGGTTTCCTCCCGACATCTGTTCCGGATGATCTGCGCGATCTCAAGCGCTTTTATCTCCTCCTCTTTTGTCCCGAGTAGGCCAATGTCGCAGACAAGATTGCTGGCGTCGAGGAGAACCTCATCGACACTGACTGCTTGAACACGCTCTCCGTTCATCGAGAGAATGACTCCGTAAAAGGCCTTGCTCGCCTCCTCGTACTTTTCAAAATCGTAGCTTAAACAGACCAGTTTTGGGCATAGTTCTTTTGCCTGCTTCATCCACATTCCATTCTTCAGTCCGAAAGCGCGAGCGGCATAGTTACAACTTGCAATTTCAGAGCTAGTGCTATTTACGGAATTCGCATGGGTGATAGCGACAGGTGCGCCCTTAAGGTCTGGGCGATCGCGCGTGGATACAGCGGCAAAGAAACAGTCAAAGTCAACGTGTAGCACATATCGCCGCTGCCGAGCATTAATCGCCGGCTTATGCTGTGAAGATTTAGCTGCAGCGAGAGCTTGCATCTCCGCCTTGAGCTCCGCTTTCCCTACAATTATATAAACAACATTTCCTGACAACATGCGGGGAACAAAAGCTTACAGGTACTGAGGTGGTGGAGCCGACTGTTGTCAAAATACTTTTCGAGAAAACCAGGGTCAAGGACTGACGACGCTCTAGCATTTGGATCGGCCAGTAGTGTAGCATTGAATTCCTCGGCCGTCATATCCCACTCATTGGGTATTTTCTTCCTAAGCGGTGATTCGCCCTCTTCACGGTCTAGCGCTCGCTTTGATGGCCTGGTGATTGGGGATGGTTCTTCTTTCTTCACGGGCGGCGATGGCAACCTGTCCCCAACAATGTTTGATTCCCGCAGACTACCTTTCTCTGGAGAGTCCATTGACGGTTCGATGTCTTGTTCAATTGGAATATTATTATCTTCAAAACTAGACAAGTCTTCCTCGATCATTTGCTGTCCACCCGGAGGTGGTGAGCTTGGCATTGGCAAAGAGCTGGCTTGTGATGGAGGTGCTATAAATGTCTCTTTGATAAACGAAGGATCCTTTTGTGTATCATCATCATCACCATCACCACCACCGACACGATCCAAGTTCCAACTTCTTCTCGGTGACACTAATGTTGAGTGGGATCGGTCCAGAACCTCAACGCTAGCCTTTACTTGAGGACGAAGGTGAGGATGTTGGTTTCCGGGGTCCTCCTTTTGAGACAGATCTGAATTATCTGTAGAGTTAGAAGTAGTAAAACTTAGAGGCTCTGGCTTCAAAAGTTCCGGTATTTTCTTTGCTCCCAGAATTCTGAAGTCATTCACCATTTCTTCCAATTCTTTCTTTCCCAAATCTTCTTTCAAGTCCTTTTCGAACTCCCACGTGGACTCCTCGTTGGAGTATCCTCGCCATTTTACCAGATATTTTATTTGCCCACGCCGATTCTTAGGCTTGGCACCACTGGGATGTCGTTTCCGGCCAATGATGCACTCTGGTTCGTATGCTAGTTTGCCCTTAACAAACCCAGCAGGTGAAGGCGGTCGATTTGGCCTTGACTTGGGAGATTTAAGATCATCAGTTCCATCAACAAAATTTTCAAGATTTGAAGAAGGAACATTGACCAATCCCACGGGAGACGCTGTATATTCCCTCTCGCCCCCTTCGGGTGGACTTGGTTGATGCGAAGGTGGCAGATCCACCCCATGGTCATACGTCCCGCGGTTTACTTTCGCATCCGATGCTTCCTTTCCGCTCGAAGGCGGGCATTGGTAGGAAGGAGGAAAATCATCCTCCAACTCTTGCTCGTCGGACGGAGGAATAACATCATCCCTCCCGAACCTAGACTTTGGTTTTTCAAGCGACGCCGCAGAGCTCTGCTTGTAAGAACTAGCCTCTCTCAAACTATTCCTTTTCATAACAGCCGGACTTCCAGGACTCTGATAACCCAATTTTGTCTGATTCTTAACATGATCCAACAGCCGGTAATCTCTCCAAGGTAACAACACCCCAGCGGCGACACTATCCACAATCCACTCCGGTCGGACAACCCTATATTGAGAGAACTCCACCCTCTTTTTCAGCGTAAGGTTCGACGCAATCATATGCGTGATGTTACTCTTCTTATCCATGTACTGTAGAAATACCCCACCATACTGGACAATAATCCGGTGAAGGTCTATCAAAGATGGGTTTGTATATCCGTTAACCGACATCACAAGGCCACGGAAGATGGGCGGAGCATCCTTAACTATCGAGCGAAGATGGGCATCTGAGTTTTGTAGTTTTGTCCGCTTATTCTTAGCGTACCTGTAGACGACTCCCGTTATAAAGCGAAAATATTAAAATGAGAAAGAGAAAAATTACCCCCGATAATTACCAAATTCTGACGCTTCATATTCGTTACCATTCTCTTCGAAGCTATCTACACGGATCAGTGAATACTCTCTTCCACGAACAAAGGAAAAAAATTAAAACAAAAAAAAAACTCACGAGATCCCAGCTCCTTGGCAAGCTGTTTAGCCTTCTCGTCAGAGCGAAACATTATTCATTCAAAAACTCATATAATGCGATACTGTATGAACGATAAAATAAAAGTGGAACTGTTGAGTTGACGATGTTGAAGAATGATGGCGGTTAGAGAAAGTGAGGAAGTAACATGTGCCGTGGGGGGGGTAGGCTCGTTGGGGAGACGCGACTTTAATGTGTGTAACATCAGATGACGCGACTTTAGTGGCATTGCGCAATAGGGTCAGGGGTGGCAGAGATGATCTGAGTGTGTGAGCGCAAGTGTGTGTGTGTGCGCTGTTCTTGTAAATGTTCTACTCGAGTACTGGTATGTGATGATTTATAAAGGGAGTGCATTATTATACTTGTATGGAAAAAGCCATTTCGCCCCGCAGTGCTGTACTCAGTACTGTACCCGAGTACCTGTGCAGCAAGCTGTTCCGGAGGAAGAGAGACTCGCTTTTATATTATACAAGTACAAGTACCGTTCGCTGAGAACACCGGAAAAATGCAAACTTTTACTACAGGATAGAACACATCGGTTCGGCACTGCACTCGGGTGCACCACCACCGCCACCACCGGGTAACCCCCAAACTTGCTTTGTTTTTTTTTCTTTTGGGGGGGGGGGGG